>JAODTR010005366.1:0-11449 GCA_025399935.1 Amblyopsis rosae | reverse complement strand
TTATTTTACTGGCCCGGCCCACTTGAGATCAGATTGGGCTGTATGTGGCCCCTGAACCAAAATGAGTTTGACACCCCAGATATACAGTACAGACCCTGCCTGCATGTATATTCACCAAACATCTACAGACTATCAGACTATGCTTGTCTGATGTGGAATAGCCGGGACGTTCTTTGTCTAATTTCCTCATTTATGCACATCCATTGTTGCCTCTTAGCTAAAATACATTTGTTTTTTCAGCCACATCTGTCACGTATGAAGCGACGTGTTGATGGCTGTCATCTGGTCAGATGATGCAGGCAGAATTCACTTTAATTTGTTCTGTCTTCATTTAAATTAGACTTTCAGTCATTTTATAATTCTTTTTAGACTTTTTTTTTCTCTCTAAAGCCTTTGCCTTAACTTGTCTTAACTAAACTGTAAAACATGGGTCACATTTAATGTACCCAGGAAATAAAAAATAAATAAATAAATAAAAAAAAATATATTTATTTTGTATTGTAAGACATACAGTGAAAATCTATTGTAAAATTGTGTAGATATTGGGTACGACTGACATCATACATCAGCTCTGTGTGTGTGTGTGTGTGCGTGCATGTAAATTCTAAGAGAAAGAAGACAAGACATAATGAACCACAGTTATTATAAAATCATTATACTGGGGCTGCATACTGCACATGAAGATGTTAGCATGTACAAACGCAATGATTAGCCATCTTTTAACCTTTGTACGACACCTTGAAAGAAATAGAGGTGTAGATGAAACACAGGTTCACTGACAGCGTAATTAAAATTGTGTAGTGTTCCTGTCAATTCCATCACAAGCACGCACGCACGCACACGTGCACCGCACCGGAGCGGCACTTAGCACTCCATAAAAAGATATTTCAGGGACATCTTCAATTTCTATCAAAGGGAATCTCGGCACCTTGCGCCATTATCGGTTCCATTAATGCTAACAAGCTGCCATAATACTGTAAGCAGGCCTGCTTGATGTTAAATTGTACAACGCGCGCTGTGATCGTTTCTCAGCGTCAGCACGAGACAAACGCAGACATAGGAGTGTGCGTTTATATATGTTGGGGCGAGGTGTGATACAGACGCACACACACTGAGTAACCAGATAGATTAACCCCCGCTGGAGAGTGTGTGGCCCTGTTGGCTCCACAGCCTATCAAGGCTCTACTTAAGCATCCTCTGGCTGTAGCTGCGGTGGCAGCAAACGCACCTAGACAACACAGACTGTTGATGCTGTGATTTGTCCCGTGGCAGCGCCGCTGTGAATGCTTTGTCTCTGCGGTGAGGTGAATTACTTGCCAAGGCCACACAGACGGCACATGACGCCGCGGAGCAAAGTTCGCACAGGGACTGTTTTACTCCCCGCTTTGTGTCTGCACATCAACAGGAGGCCAGGGTGTTGATTTTGTTCTGGCGAAATTGCTTCTCTATTTGAAAAAGAGCGAACGTCGTCAACGGATGAATCTGTAAACCAGCGGTGCTCTGAGCATAACCAGAGCTCTAGCCTGGCTAAACCAAGCTAACGGGCCAGATAATATGGATTTATTTATTTCTATCCAAATTCTGTATTTTGAACTAATGGAAATTAGATTCCTGTTGTTTGACAGTTTGACAGTTTTTTTTTATTTATAAAAATAAGGAGTATTAAGGCATTTAAAATAACGTACTGTATTTTTTTTTCTTAACTTTTTCTATTTCAAAATAAAACAAAATTCAATCAACGAACAAATACACAACCTGAAATAAGTAAAATATTTTGAGTTACTTATATAATATTATACATATTATACTGTATTATCATACTATTAGCCGTTTTTTATTATTTTAATTATATAATTGTTAAAAAAAAAAAGTATTCAAATTCAGAAAAAAATTCAGAAAAACTAATACAGGTACTTGTATTTGTTTTTCATGTGTAAAATATGTGTAAAAAAAATGAATTTAATTGTTTTTATTAACACACACACACACACACACACACACACACAAACATATACAGCTGCGGAAAAGATTGACCACTATATACATTTTAATAGAAAAAAATCTATAAATACAAATAAAAAAATACATATATTACATGCAAGTAAAATCTAAAAATGTATAAGTAGTAGAAATCTGAGAAACTGCTGAAGTGGTCACTTAATTCTTTCCGGCTGTATATACAGTACACAGTATATACATGGCAAAGCAAAGAGACTGGAACATTTTGATGAAGGAGGACAAGGTCGAGTTTTAGACTTTAATAGTTCCCTGATGGCCCGTTGGACTACTACGACGATAGATACATAGATAGATAGATAGATAGATAGATAGATATACATACATACATACACATATACACAGACAGTAAATCTACGCACACACACATGTATGTATACACGTGTGTATACACACACACACACACACACAACAGAGAGTGCTGCATCTCGTCACACTCACTGATGGGTGACGTGGGCTTCTGCTCCGCCCCCTGGCAGTTGCTGGTGCCGCAGTGGGGCGGGGCCAGGGGCTTGTGGGCGTGGCCTGAGGTGCGGCACAGGAGCGGGGCCAGGGGCTTGTGGGCCTGGCCTGTGGCCCGGCAGAGGGCCTGCACCCACAGCAACCGGTCCTGCTCCTCGTCGCTAGCCAGCACCACCACGTCACCCTCCTTGATGGTGCTGAAGAACACATGGCCACCCTGCAGGCCTGGTGCGCATGCACACACACACACACACACACACACACACACAGAACACATGTCTATATACAGTATAGACATATTCAGCTTCTTTCAGCAGCTTTTAAATATGGTTCAGTGGAAAAAAAGTCACAAATGACGTTACAGTATACAGTGTATACAGTATACAGTGTATACAGTACATAGTGTACAGTACATACTATACAGTATCTACAGTATACAGTACATAGTATACAGTATGTACAGTATATACTGTATAGTATATACAGTAGATAGTATACTGTATGTACAGTATATATATATTATACAGTATCTACAGTATACAGTATACTGTATACTATATAGTATACACAGTATATACTATATTCTGTATATACTATATAGTATATACTGTGTATACTATATAGTATATACTATATAGTACATACTGTATACTATATAGTATACAGTATGTACAGTATATATACTATACAGTATCTACAGTATACTGTATACTATACATACTGTATACTATATAGTATACAGTATGTACTATATAGTATGTAGTACCGGGCTGGGGGTCACAGTAGTCCACTGTGTAGCCTTCCATCTGCATCAGCTCCTGAGGCTCTGCCCGCTTCTCCCTGTAGCTGCACAAGGCGAAGGTGTACTGGCTCACCTGCAGGAGTGACAGGTCCACTAAAGTCACATGACTTGACTACTGGTGTCATGTGACCATCGACAGTACGGTAGTCACATGACTAGTACATACATACAGTCTGAAGACACAGCGCTGGCTAACTGTGTCAGTACCCGCCTACTTGGCAAGCAAGGTGTTTTGATTGACATGCACGACGACCAACTAGGTAACCAAGCCAGACGTTAAACTTGCTATGGGGAATTTGTACACAAAAGGTCCCATTTATATTTATAGTTAGTAGTGTAGTGACACAATAATAGAAAAAACATTATTCAATTCTAGCAATATTCAACAAGCCACGAATAGATCACCTAGTCTATATTCATCTTATTGTAATAGTAAGATTTCACGTTGGTGGCCCAAATTTATTTTTCAAAATAAACAACTGAATGTAGACATTCAACTAATACCACAGAGGTCAAAGGTCATTGACAAAGCATGGCACAAATGCCACCATGTGAAATAAAAGACCCCTGAAAGCACTACTGGAATAAAATAACGAGGTCTGTTTAAATAATTAACAGCAATTTTTTCTCTTTACGATGCCCTCAATTGCCTGATTAATACTTGAAAGATCAAAGCACCACTAACCTGGTCTGAAACCAAATATGTTATGTGTTATGGCAGTACTTTAGAGGGAAGCAAATTAATAATGCTACGGATCTGAGGTAGCATGAATGACCATTTCAATTTATTTAATTAGCATTCAGAAACAAATCCTCTATATCAAACAGCAGAAGGCTCAAATTATATATATAAATACTGATTATGTGTATTGCTGATGCACATCTACGGAACATCATTATATGATTATTGTATTCCAGAGGACCTCTATATAACTACTGTAAATACATTCAATAATATTGTGTAATTTTAATAATATAAAATTAATACATGTTGAATATATTGCGTTTTAAAAACATTCTCCAAGAAGCCATATTTATATTGAATTGGCTACGTACTACTGTAATACTGTACAGTAATACTATGCATTTATACACTGTTTACCTGGACAAGAACAAAATATCTTCTTTTCCAGCGTTTCCAAACACGTTGTCCCAGTGCATAGAGATATCTGAAAGACAGAACGACATCTATAATTATGCCGCCGCGGCTGAACGGAATGCTTGGCTCAAATGAACCATTCAACGGCGCCAGCGTTTGCCATCATGAATGAGCAGGCGGCACACTTGAACCTTAAGGCTGTTTTAAGCCAATTTGAACGCACCCCGAAGCACGCACACCTGGCTGCTCACCAGTGGAGCGCTGTACACAAATATACCGATGTGTGTATGTATGGCCAGTGCATCACTAAGACATGTGGAACACCTGTGGAAGGAAACACCAGAGATCAGCAAAACAAATAAAAAACAGCAATAATGGCTGCAGCGGCTTCTCAATCAATGACTCCTCTCTTTCCAGGCCTGTTACAAGCGTGGGACACGGGCAAATGCAAGTGAAGAAAGCCAATCGATGACGAGACCCCCTTTTCTTCACGCCTGCCAGCTGGCGCTTATGAAGAGGCCTGCCGTCAAGGTCACGGCACCGCGTGTAAGGTCACTAGTCCGAGTCGGTGGAATCCAGGCCGTCCTCTATGGAGTGTGGCAAAAAGTAATCATACTTTGGAGGGGTGGAATGATTTGCCGTCCGCATCAGCGCACACCATCGAGGGCTCTGGGCAGCTCCACCCAGCCCGTTGCCATGACGCAGCACCCGGGGGTGACCCGTGGTAACCGTCGGTGACCAGTGGTGACGGGCACTGACCGGGAAGGAGGGGTGAATGTAGCCTTGGCCGGCTGAGCCGACTGCGGGCATTTTGCGGCCGTGCGTCTCCAACCGACACTTCTACTCCTTGCGATACGCAAGGCTGGAAGTGTCCAACTGCCTGCTGTTGGCCTGTTTGTTTGTCTGCGTGCGTGCCTGTGTGTTTGCATCTGTGGTTGTGTGTGTGTGTGTGTGTGTGTGTGTGTGTGCGCGCGCGTCTGTGTGCGCGCAGTAGTTATATCCAGATCGCGTGTTCGCTATACTGTAGCAAGACGACATTGTAAAAATGGATCAGTTGACCTACATTACTAAGATAGATATGAGCTTGTGATCTTCACATCTTAGGCTCCTC
Source organism: Amblyopsis rosae (assembly GCA_025399935.1). NCBI lineage: Eukaryota > Metazoa > Chordata > Actinopteri > Percopsiformes > Amblyopsidae > Amblyopsis > Amblyopsis rosae. The sequence continues at coordinate 5,959 of JAODTR010005366.1, read as the reverse complement.
AATGAGTTTAAATGGATAATGGAAAACATCTTCCTCTGCTCAGAAAACTGGCAAATGGCAAATGTTTTACAGGTTCACACTTTTTTGTGAATTTCATGCACATCGCAAAAATGTCCCATCCATATTGTTCCAGGAAAAGGAATTATTTACCCAGAAGTATAATCATTCTGGGTAAATAAACACTTTCGTATTAAACAATTTCAGCTTGAAGATGTAAAATAACTTCTTCTCTGCTGATGCAGCTTGCAAATATGATAAAGCATAAATAAACTCAATTTCAGCTATACAGACAATCCTTAGATAAAACTTAATGTGTTCATGAAAGAATAGCAACTTGTATAGCATTAGTGGGAAGAAATACATGTTCAATATAGAGTACCACCTTAAATCACATCTATAAAACCAAGCTAAGCAAATGGATGGAAATACAACAAAGAAACCTAAGATTATAGGTTCTAAAGAACATAGAAGATGTATCAGACTCTATATGCTGTGACAATACATCTGTAATCACGACGGGGAAAGCAACGCTGCCTCCGTGTGGCCATTTCCTAGAACTGCATATAAGGGACCATTTTTGTGAGTGTCTTTCTGGCACACAGGGCAAATATTTGCTTTTGAAAGAAATACTTAAACTTTGAATCTGATTACAAGTATTGCTTGTTGTTGTTTTTAATTACAGTATAAAGTTCTTGAATGTATAGAGCACTGCGCATTACAAAATTGTAAATGTAGAACATAAAAAAATAAAAAAGGCTATACATACACTTTTTAAGTATTTCACATGTAAATAAATAACATCTAAATGTATAAATAGTCAATCCAGAGCTGTATATTAACGTATATGCTATTAGAAGAAGACGTGACCAAAGCTACAGTACACAAACCCCCCCTCTCTTTCCGTTGGGGGGAGGGGGGAGGATAACAGCATTAGTGTTTAATATGATACCAACGTCTTAGAGTAGGCTGGTAGCATCAGGGGCTGTAGGGGGGTGGGGCAGAGAGGGGGAGGCAATGAGAGAAGAAGGGAGGCAGTAATATCAGGCTGAATGGACCCCATGTGCCTCACACCGGGGCCCCCCACGAGACAGAGAGAGAGAGAGAGAGAGAGAGAGAGAGAGAGAGAGAGAGAGAGAGAGAGAGAGAGAAGATGTGATTGTGATGAGGAGTCAGGGTCACAAGGGTGGGCAAATTAAAGAGAGAGAGAAGGGGGCAAGGGGCAAGGGAGGGAGGGAGGGATGGATAGACTGATGGGAAATAAATTAACTGATTCATTCACAACCCTACCTCCCCACACACAACCCACAACCACCCACCCACCCCCAAACCAGTTCGGTCCAACCCCCCCCCCCCCCCCAATCTTCCAAAAATCGAATGCGGTAGTGCCGTCCATGGGAACCTCTTTGATAAATGACAAGGAAACACACACAAAAAACACAAAGTTTGTGATTTGATCTGACCAGAGCAAACTAGGTAGTTTGGCTACCTGGCAGACATTCTGCCATCAATGAACAGGTCTACTCCAGCCCATTGAAATGCAAACAGTTGTATAGATTAATAAATAAATAAATTCATTAATTCAATTAAACACCCCCCCCCCCCACACACACACACACACACACACACACTTTACAGTTTCCAGCAATGTTGAATGTTTCCAATATATGCCACTGGTGTTTTACGGGATTTGTACCTATGGTTATCCTGCCATCTTGTGGCCTACTTAAGTACTGGAGGGTTTGGCAACGGTCCATAATTACTTTACCAGAATAATCTGAGCATTATGATTAAAAGTTCTAATGTGAAATGTTAATTTGACCCTCTATTGCCTGAAACTTGTAAACACAAAAACTAGCTATTTTAATAGAAAGGCTGTCATTGGACATGTAATCCAGATGTTGTCTGACAGATTATCATGACTTTACCATAGATAAGGAAGCCTTATATTATACGTTTGTTGTATGTATTCTGTGTATCTGTGGCTGTATCATGGAGACAATAGTGGTCAATTTAATACCCACTACAGACAGGCCTACAATAGCTAATTCATATTTACTGTATGCTCTCTACACCAGTGTTTCCCAACCCTGGTCCTCGGGGCCCTGCATGTTTTACATGTCTCCCTGCTCCAACACAGCTGATTCAAATGAATGGCTCCTTAGAATCCTGATAAAGAGCCATCCATTTTCAGCTGTGTTGGAGCAGGGAGACATCTAAAACATGCAGGGCAGTGTTCCCCGAGGACCAGGGTTGGGGAACACTGCTCTATGCGCCCTACCATCTCTGGGTATGCATGTATTCTATCATTTCACCACTAGAGGGGGTTTCCATTCTACAAATGGTTTATTCCCTGCCTCAAGGAACAATTATTACTTAAAACCAAGCAGATACTTTAAAAACTTGTTCAGTGATCTTGATATTTTATTGTAGAAGTTTAAGTTTTTCTGCAAGTATACTCAGTAAATATCCATGGTCACCATTAGTAATTGTGACATGTCTTTTGGGGGAGTGGGGGATATTCATTTTGAATCCCTTATGTTTCGACAACTGTGTGATTACAGGTAAATGAGTTCAAATGTGCTAGAGCTCTCTCCCAGGCAGAGGCAAATCCTTAAACGATGACCCAGGAGAAGCTCCATTAGAGGTACATTTTTTATTCATTTGTGCCTTACAAATAAGATAATAAAATATAAAAACTATAATAAGATGTCATGCTAGGATGTGTGTGCACGGGGTGAACAGCATGCACTTCTAAAAACCGGCAGCTTTTGGAAAACACAACAATAACTTAAAGAGAAAAGGACTGCATTTAATATAGCACTTTTAAAACCCACAGGCAGTGTCAGCTACACAAGGCCATACACACAACACACTGGGAGCGGCTTGGAGGGTTAGGTGTCTTGCTCAGGGACATGTAGCTGGGGATTGCCAAGACAACCTTCTCTACTCTCTGCATGGCTGACGCCTAAAAGCAGTCATGCTTTTATTAGCAACACCAGTAGTAGCGTAGCACTAGCACACAGGTATTAGCTACACCAGTAGAGTAGCACTAGCACACGGGGTATTAGCAACACCAGTAGTAGCGTAGCACTAGCACACGTGGTATTAGCTGCAACACTAGCAGCGTACCACTAGCACACGGGGTATTAGCTACACCAGTAGTAGCGTAGCACTAGCACACAGGTATTAGCAACACTAGCAGCGTACCACTAGCACACGGGGTATTAGCAACACTAGCAGCGTACCACTAGCACACGGGGTATTAGCTACACCAGTAGTAGCATACCACTAGCACACGGGGTATTGGCAAAACCAGTAGTGTAGCACTAGTGCACGGGGTATTAGCTACACCAGTAGTAGCGTACCACTAGCACACAGGGTATTGGCAACAGTAGCAGCGTACCACTAGCACATGGGCTATTAGCAACACCAGAAGTACCGTAGCACTAGCACACGGGGTATTAGCAACACCAGTAGTAGCGTAGCACTAGCACACAGGGTATCAACACCAGTAGTAGCGTACCACTAGCACACGAGGTATTAGCAACACTAGCAGCGTACCACTAGCACACGAGGCATTAGCAACACTAGCAGCGTACCACTAGCACACGGGGTATTAGCAACACTAGCAGCTTAGCACTAGTGCATGTTCACTAGATACTTTTTTACTCTCAGGTAATTTTTTGGATGATAACTTTTACTTCTACTTCATTAGTCATTATTATTTAAACTTTTACTTGAGTTGTCTTTTCACTATATACTTTTCTACACATACTTACCTTTACTTCTACCCACCTCTGCCCCCCCGACCCATCCTTCCCGAGGCTTACCCACAGTGCTTTATGTTGGGAGGCTTGTCCATGCGGACGGCCAGCTTGATCTTCAGCTCTGTGTCCTGGCTGCTCTTGGGCACGGCCATCTTGTGGAGCTCTGCCTGCTTGGGCCCGCTGACGGTGGGGTTCAGCACGACCTGGGTGCGTGTGTGGGGGGGGATCAGGGAGAGAGATGGAGCGAGAGGAGGAGGAAGGATTGATGGATGGGTGGAGGGGGGGAGAGGGAGAGAGATGGGAGAGAGATGGAGGTAGGGAGAGATGGAAAGAGAGAGATATGGGGGAATGGAGGAAGAGAGGGAGAGATGGACAGAGAAAGATGGAGGGAGAGAAGAGGAGAGAATGAGAGAGGATGGAGAAAGTTGGAGGGAGGGAGAGCAAGAAAGGGGATGAAGGATGGGGGGAGCAGAGAGAAGGAGTTAAAGGTGTAGTCAGGTAATTGACCTTTCCCAAGCCCCGCCCCTTTCATGTGTCCTATCTAGTTACTGTAACTAGGTAGGACAAAACACCATAGAAAGCTGTTACAGCAAAACAGACAGTTGACCGAAGGTTCTGTCAGATTAAAAAAATGCTCAACTGTTATTGGAGGACAAGCAAAAAGGGGCGGGGCTTGGGAAAGGTCAATTGTAAGATAATACAAATACGTTCTGTGTGTGTGCCGAAAATATACTTCCACACAGCCCTGGCTCCGTAAATACTGTACGAACACAAAGTGGCGAACAATGGTCACGACAGCAAAGCCGTAGTACTACGCTTTGCTTCGCAATGTGTTTCGATGTGTGGTGCGGCGCTGCGGAGGGACACCGTTTCGATTTGACAGCAAGCACTCTCAAGAATGACAGACCCTGCATTTTTAAGTGACATACTTAAAAAGAGAGGTGAGGATTATATAAATGGGAGCCGTAGATGGAAAGCAAAGACCTGCGTCACCAAGGCCTTCCTCTCTACTCCCCCCCCCCCCGAAACCCTCTCATCTACCGGGCATCATCACCATCATCTCCCGCCCGTTGCCATGACACCGACTGTTGGACTGTTGATCGTTGGCGTGGTTACAGGAGGGGCAGAGGCTGGCGCTGGGAGGAGAGCCCACTGGGCCGCTTCATCAGAGGAGGTGATAGAGCCAAACACGACCCTGCACACGACACCCCCAGCATCCAAACAACCCCAAAACTATTTTATAACCCCCTCCCTCCTCTCTCCTTCTCTCTCTCTCTCCCCCACATTCGGTGTGTGTGTCTCTCACTCACTCTCTCTCATCCTGCAGTAAATACCACAAAACACCACTGTAATCACCACTCAAACACACACACACACCAACTAATCACAACTCAAGCCCAACGCTCATCGGTGGCGTACGAAACTATCAAAGCAACCTTAACTGCTTGAATTATTAAATTAGCAAGGTTGTAAAAAAAAAAAAAAAACGCCCCTGGTGAGCATTGGGCTTCACACATACACACAATTACTGTAATAACCACTCACACACTAATCAAAACACACACTGTGTCTATCTAAGAAAATCAGTAGGCCTATCGCTACAGCTTATCGCCATCGCTATACAGGCTCAATTTGGCGAATTGCGGGTCGGGTCTGGTTGGAGTGGTTGATTAACACATTTTTGCGGGTCGGGCGGGTGCAAGTTGGCTCTCACAGCGGGTCAGTCGGGTGGGGGTTAGGTTCTCACAGTGGGTCAGATGGGTGGGGGTTGTCTCTCAGTGGGTTGGGTGGGAGTGGGTTGTAAACTACCTGTAAACTACCATTTTTTTGGTTTGCTTGTAAAGTAAATGAATAAACCTCCAACTTTACGTTGGATATGCAAATCCATTTAATTCCAAACATATTTCCAGACAACAAAAGTTGTTCATAAACCCCATTTGAATATGCCAGGCTCCCACGGTCAAAACCATATACCTCTCTATGCACACCTGTGGTAAATGACCTCAGCCTTAAATAGACTTGTCTTTGGGTTTGCAGTAAACACAGCACCATCTTGTGGCTGGCTTCAAATGGCTCCACCGCTACCTCAATCCTCACATCACTGGTTGGTTGGGCGGGGGGCAGGTTGTAAACTACCTCAATCCTCACATCACTGGTTGGTTGGGCGGGGGTCAGGTTGTAAACTACCTCAA
>JAODTR010005365.1:0-11449 GCA_025399935.1 Amblyopsis rosae | reverse complement strand
ATTTATTGTTAATTCTCCTGTCTACTGCCTCTCCTTTCCGCGTTTGGGTTCCTCTCTCCCGGGCCGTAACCTGACACGAAAACTGCAACCTGTACACAATCTGACAATTTTAAGCCTGATTGTGATCAATTTGGACGATTTTCTGAGTGTTTGGTATTTTTAGACTAGTCGACTAGTCTATTTTTTTAATTTCGTTTAACCTAATTTGTTGCTAGGAACATCTCTAATATTTCTTTAATTTGACAAAAAGTGTATTAACTTAGCATTTATCTTACAATAGCTGACTATACCTTTAAGTAATTCTGGAGAAAGCTTGTTGATATTTGAACTAAATCAAATGCCATATAGGGTGCTCCTTCAGAAGCTCCGCCACACACATTAGACACGCATTGTGAAGACTAAGATATTGTTGCTCTGTGCGGTCTGCACCACTGTGTTTGTGTTCCAATTTAGGGAGCCAGCGCTGTGTAAGAGTACTGCATTTTCTTTCAGCACACACAGAAAATGGTTATTTAGAAGAGACAGAATTGGACAAAAACTGAATTAGCTCAGAATGGCTAACTATACCTTTAATGATGAATGGCTTTGTCAATGATGCAAGTAAAATTTAAATAGCGTGCTCTTGTTTGTCTTACAGTAAGATCTCTCAATAATAGTTTGTATTATTGAAGTAAATGACCTGGAAGCATGTCTTATATACTTGTTTGTAATGTGACCCCACCTGGGACGGCCCTTTAAATGGCATGTCAGTAGCTTTCACTCAGCCATGCGTCTTCATATATATGCATACTATCTAACCTGCCACTTGTGTCTGTACTGGGCCAATGTGTCTGGCTCTCCGGATGCAGACGTGATGCGGTTGGCTCTGTCCAGAGCCTGGTAGAACCCTGTGATGTGCTTCTCCATCTCCTCCAGCAGGGGCAGCAGGCCGTGGCACTCTCTCACCAGGGCCGGACAGCGCTCCCGCACCTGCACAAACCACATAGGGACCTAACCTGCTGGAACTACATCGGTGTTCCGTATTTGAATATATGACGGGGCTTGAGAAGCACCTTGACTGCGTTGTGTACCTTCGATGGAGCCTACCTTGCTCAGTTGACCTTTGGCCGTTGCCATGGTCGCCAGGACCCTGGCGCCTTCGTCCTGCGGCGCGTCCTTGGCGATGAGCTGAGCACTGCGCGTAGCCAGCTTGTACTGCGTCTCCATGGCAACCACCTTTTGCTTGACGTTCTGAGAATGAGGTGCGAGGGAAGAGGGTAAATGTCACGTTATGCTTATATCATAAAGGCTGCCCTGTTGGAGAGCCACTGTCAGAATACAGGCTTTCCGTTTGATGCTACAAAACCAACTGCCGCGGCGTAATTCGGTTCTACTGCAGCCCCCGTCTACCCACACAGGTGTTTTGAGTTAACGTGGCTGATTAACCCTCTTCTCAGGACAGACCATGCTCGATTGGCATGTCCCCTGACTCTGCTGCAGTACTTGCATGGCAGTCTTAGTTGCACCTGCAGGTCTAGTCCAGATAATGTGCGGCTCTCACCTCCACATCTTGCAGGAAGCCCCTAACATTGAGGAAGGACAGCTGCACAGGGGCACTGAGCTTGGCCTCTGCTGTGTCCAGCAGCTCCTTCAGGGCCGACACAGCCTTCACATGGTCCGCCCTCCACTTATCCACCTCGTCAGCATGCGCATACTACACAAACAGAAGAGCCCTCAGTACAACAGTCTACAGTAACTTGTGGTTTGGGCCAAGACCCTAGCCTGGCTCCGCCCGACTATTGCTCTGAGATTTATAGGCTGGAAACCCTGTTCGCATTAGTGATTTCACAGCCACCCTGCTGGCGGCCCAATCAGGGTGGGTTAGTGAGATGACGTTGAAGTGTTTCGAAATGGTATAAGAGCTAGATGAGGCGATCAATAGTTGTAGCTACGCCGATTGGTTAAATGCTGTTCAATAGTTTCACAATTGACAAGAGGTCTATGCCATGTAGTTAGTTCATTCATCTGTTTACTTGTTTGACTTTTAGGAAGAGTGGGATAAAGAGTTAATTCATCATGTTAGTTCATTCATCTGTTTACTTGTTTGACTTTAAGAAGTGGGATAAAGAGTTAATTCATTATTAGTTAGTTCATTCATCTGTTTTACTTGTTTGACTTTGAGGAAGAGCTCCCTCCATCGGCCATTGAGGAGGAGCAGCTGTTGCTTCAGCTCCAGGGACACGGACTCATCACACGTCTCTATCAGGAAGTTCCCTGCATCATTCATGACCGCATGCTCATCCATCCAGTGGTGGAGATCACGGAAAAACTCCTGGATGGAGAGAAGGAAGGAAGGAAGGAAGGAAGGAAGGAAGCACGAAAACAGGCACAAAGAAAGGAAGGAACCGAGGAAGAAAGACAGGCAGACAGACAGACATAATTGGGGTAATTAGCTGTCTATTCCTCAGTGGTTTTACTTATGAGAAATAAATCAGGGGATTGTGGTAACCACGGAAACGTGACAAGCTAAATGCCCTCGGTAGTGCGTTTAAGTTAAGGGGATCATTTGATAGTCAACTAGTCTGTCTTAATTTAGTTTCACATATACAGGTGCTCAGGATTGAGCCTACATGTGTTCACTGCTGCTCTGTCAGTTTGGAATCCAACGGTGCAGAGCCATTTAGAAGAGAGAGTTGCGTCAACTCCATTCACTCCAATGGTGGATCATCAATCCTCAAAAGAGTTCCCGTAAGTTAGCCGCAAATAGTAAAAGTACCCCATAAATTATATTGCTATGTATATCAATGCATTTATTGACTACTAATTACCAAAAATTGCTTCTGCATCTGTATGTATCCATTCAAATAGCCCACACAGCACTTCCTGGAGTGTTATGCGTCTCCGTGAACCACATTTTCCAACCGCCATTGGCGCAACTCTCTCTTGGCTACACTGTCGCAGTAACAGAGGGAGCGCTCTTACCCGCTTGGAGCCTTCAGGCTGGGTCAGCGCTGTCTCGGAGTCCTCCAGCCAGGCCTGTAAGGAGGCCACGGTGGAGCCGTACTTCTCCCAGTTGGACAGCACCTCCTCCAGCATGCTCCTCACGCTGCGCACCTCCACCGACAGACTCCTCCACTGGGTCACCACCTCCCGCATGAACCTCCTCACGCCGGCCTCGCCCTCATCCGCTGTACACACGGGAGACTATTCGTAATAACTACAATAACTAGTAGCCTGTTAGAGCTAGCGTGTGGCCCTCATAATGTAACACATTAGCATGCAGAAACCCCCGAAATAGAAAAGGACAGAAAACGGTTGGAAGAGACGGAAGAGAGGGAGAGCAATCTTTTTTTTATGTAGTCCTATTAGGGCAAACTACAGTACTTAGCATTATCTTACAAATGCAACAATCTAGGGAGTCTAATGAGAATATGACATACCCCGTACCAACACACACACACACACACACACACTTTGTTATAACCCAAACGCAGAGGGGCTTGTGAGAGAACAGACCAAAAGATGGGCTGCAATCTTCCCAATCAGAGCCCAGGGCACAGGCTACCAGCTGAGCTTATGGAAGCTTCATTTTCGGGGTCGACCAATCAAGCCACAGATCTCCTGATTTCCACCACACCTCGCTACCCTCCTCTCTGCATACCCTAAAGCAGTGCAGCCATGGAACTTAATGAAACCAACAAGCTAGCGCGGTTAGCGCCCAGAGACGGCAGAAGTAGAGCAGCCGCTAGCTAGCAAATGGGGTCGTATTCCCCACTGAGAGCAGGGAGTAGAGGAACCTCATTTAGCTATAGCCTGGAGACCTCCCTACTACCGACCGGTAGAAAAGACAGGGGGTGATCGAAGTTGCTGGAGGAGAAAACCTGATTAGTTATTGAGTTGTTGATGGAAATGATTGAAGGTGAGATATAATGACGAGGTATTCAGAGCCCTTAATGATGTGTGTGGTAGCCCACATTGTGCCTTGGCAGAGAAGCACTTATTTGCACATAAAAAGGCTAATAGCTCTTTAAGAGACACATGATTATTATGGAACTTTTGTCTCTGTGTTCATGTGATGCAATGTATATTGATGTGCTATATAGTCAGTGTCTGAATGCAATGTCCCCACTGAGAAAATAGGTAATTTCATACAAATATACATTTTTCTAATACAAAATGTATAGGCATGTCATAGAAAAAAATATATCTTACATGCATGTATACACTTTTACATTTCCCATAGGTTAATCGACTCTTACCTGATCCATCAGCATTTACATAGTGCTCGGCAGAACATTTTAACGACTGGAACAAGGCCTCATATCTCTCAAAGAAATGCTGCTTCTCTATAGAGGTCTAGAAATGGGAGGGATATATTTACTCATTAGAACTCAATGTGGGATCACATTTGACTTCATAGTTCCGACACATGTACAGTATAACTATATTGTATACTTAACTTACAATATAGTTTTGGAGCATAAGCTCCACTGACTCTCGTCGGCCATATTTAATGATCCAGGACTTGAGTTTGGACTCAGCCAAAATGAGGAAAGCCTGCATCTGGTGTTTGTCCTCCATGAACTCCAACTTAGCAAGGTGGATGTTGGAAGACGTGGAGACAACATTCATCCTGAAGGAAGAAATACCAATAACCAGATCAAACAATCAATCCAAACACCACTGGCTCCTTGCCAGATTGGTTCCAGTTTGTCAAACAGATTGACCAAAGAACTGCAGTTTTACACATTGCAAATATTCACTAACATTCTACAAGATATTTTGCTTATGATGGCAGTTCTTAATTAAGATATGGTCTTGACCTTTCTGCCATGTCTTGGATCTGGTCTGGCAGAACAGGAACTCCGTCAGCCGATCTCTCCTTATGGATCTTCTGCAAGACCTGCTGGTGACGCTCTAGGCTCGTCAGCACATCCTGCACAATATCATATTAATACAGTACAGACACAGCTGAACGCACTGCAAAGAAAACCTATTAGCTGTACCGCTAATAGTTATACCATTAATTAATTTATTATCTCTATATGTGAGTTTGTCTCCACTATGGTGGTCTTGCCTTTCTAGTACAGCACAGTTGCCATTGAAGCATTCACCGTGTTGTTTGGTGTATTTTCACACCTAACACCTCCAGGGTATGTTTTTAATGCTGACCTTGTGCTGTTCCAAGGCCCTACGGACGGTGTTAGCTATCTCGTCAGGTGCCTGCTGGAGCGCGAGCTCTTGACGCAGAGCCCCTTCAGCCTGGTGCAACCACGCCCCCACCGAACCCTGGGGAGCAGGCAGGGATCTGTCCAGCTGAAGGTGCCAGTCAAGGAGCTGTGATGAGGAGAGCGGGACTAATAAAAATCACCCATAACAAGTTATTAGATTACAATACTATACTACACTTTTGTTTTTGGTAAGTGAGGCAGAGAATTCTTTTTTTTTTTATAGATTTTGTTGCATGGAGCGGAATTTTTTTTTTAATATACTATGGTTCAATAATGGTTGAAATAAACAAACTTTTCAATATCAGTACTGGGGGAAGTGGCTGGTTGAATCTAAAGTTAGTCAAAAACATGTAGTATTTTACCAGTTAGATTAATTGCATAGAAAAGACCCTTACATAGGTTTGACCTGTCAGAGCTGCTAGCATATAATAATGTATCAGCTATAGTGAGTAGTCATTACCAACAAGGGGCTGGTTTTCATTAGCATGCCGCTAACAGCTAACAGTTGTTGACTATGGTTACCCTCACCCTATTGGAGACCCTTTCCCAGGCCTGTTTGACCAGCGCCTGATCCACAGTCAACATCCCCTCCTTCTGCATGGACTGCAGTGCTGCATCCACCTGCTTTCTCCTCACCTCCAGTTGGAGACGCAGATTCTTGAACGACTAAGACAGGTCGAGGAAATGGAGGGGTGGGGAAGGGGGGGGGGGGGGGGCATAAAGGAACATTTAAACGTTTTCACGCTGCAACACACAGACCTGCTAATGGAGGCTAGATCAATGGAACCCCCGCACACTACAGAACCCACCTCCTCTCTTCCCCACCAAATTAGACATTCACAGACTGAATGCGTCTCTCTCCCTGTGACGTGCCTTTGAATCCGTCCCCACTTTGTAGCGTTACATTTCTTCAACTTCACCGCATAATGTGTTCAAGGAAACGGCTGCTGAATATGGAGTGTGTCTTGCTGGGATGAGCCAGATTGTTTGAACATAAGACGGCAGCCGTCAGATTCCCGCAGTGTAATGCCACTGATCAGGCTGGTATTGGCAGCGTCTGGGCCCGCCGCCGCGCATGTGTGTGTGTGTGTCCATGTTAGCGGTTGGAGTGATTAGGCACAATTACTTTGAAATGTGCCACACACATGGCTGCGCACGCACACACACACACACGTAAAGTCTTTCATTATCTGTCTTTCTTACACACACTACACACACTGCACACATGCTTTGCGTACTCTCTCTCTCTCTCTCTCTCTCTCTCTCTCTGTCTATCCACACGTACACACATATATAGTAATTTATTTGCTGTCTCTCTCACACAGAGTTGTGCTGACAGGCTCTCTCTCGCTCTACACACACACACACACGCACACACACACACACACACACACACGCACACACCTACACACAAACATTTATTTGCTGTCTCTCTCTCACACACACAGTTGTGCTGACACTCTCCACACACACACACACACACACACACACACGCACACGCACACACACACACACACGCAGACCAACCTGGTACTGCTGGGTGAGATTGCCTTCAGTCTCCTGGGCCTGCACTGCGTCTCTCTCCAGCTGGTCCAGCCACATCTTCAGCTCCCTCAGGCTCTTACGCTGCTCTCTCTGGGATGGAGTGGCAAGGGGGGAGGCGGGGGAGGGAGGAGGGGTCGGGGAGGGGGAGACGGGGGGCAAAAGAGATGTCAAGACCAACGATAACGCGGGGAGGAACAAGCTGACGTTGCAGAGCATGAAGGGGCATGGCGGAGGGGACACATGCGAGGTGAACGCGGGCGAAACGAGACCAAGCAGCGGAAGAGGGAAGCGCTGGAGGAAATGGAGGAGGAAGAGCGGTCAAAAGGGAGCTGTGTGCCGTTAGCCTTGTGTGCTGGTAATCCTGTGACCCCCTGCGGCACACAAACACAGAAACCAACAGCTGCCAAACTCCACTTGGTTCAGGGTGCTTTGTTAAAGGACCCCCTACTAATGTTTTATTGAATTTTAAATAACCATGAAGATTATACCGTCTTGCTCAAAAGCCCCTTTAGGCAGCCCAATCTCTAAGTCTATTGTTATTTCTCCTTTGAAACATGGAACAGCGCAGGCTAACTCTAAAAGGAAGCATTCAATTACATTAGAATTTGTGCTTTACATTTCTTGCAAGTAAGTACCAATGATTCTATTGTACAATAAAAAATATTTTTTTTCAATACTACAGCAACAGCCAAATATTTCTGTTGTTTATTCCTATGTAAATATCAAATGGTAGAGGAAAGGCTGTATAAAACTGACGGATTAGAGAATTGCCAGCAAACAACCTACCAGGCGAGAAACGCATCAAAAATGTATAAGAAGGATTACGGAACGACAAAAGATCACAGTTTTATACAAAATAACAGTGTTTACCATATCAGCCCTTCTGACACTGAAACCTTAAAAACCTCTATTCAGCCTTCCATCAAACACATTGTACAGTATTAATGCACAGTGCCGTGCCAGAGGCTTCCATTGTCATGCTAATGGAACTGTGGTAGCCTTAACGCTAGGCTGTAATATAAATAAATGGGAATATCACATCTTATTATACCTGACTTCCTCTTGTTATCAACATTTGAAAATCCTTTTAGCAGGAAAATCACCTCAGGTAAGATAGAGCTCATACTAACATACAGGTTCTGTTTATAAATGGGGACAAAACCCACACCATACAGTAGACAGTGATCCATTTACAGCTATTTACATAGCCAGAACAAAACAAATACTAATGTAATTTGTATGTAAACTGCCTGTGGCTGTGGTTTCTCACGCAGCTCGGCAGAGTTTGATGGAAAGCCTACCCAAAGGACGTGAATTTACAATACAACCTACCTCCAACATTTCCTCTATATCTCGAGGAGCGAGACCATGCTGTTGAACAGAGGCAGGCAAAGCAACCACAGAGAGGCAGTCACCACATAACAAGAGATGCCACACACAGACAGAGATGGAAAGATAGGAAGAGAGATGTGTACAATGCAGAAGTGGCAACAAATAACAACTAGAAAGCATATGTGTGAGGACTGTATCCATGTTAAGATATTCCTCAGTCGCACAAAGGAAACGGAAGCGAATTCGACTTCTCCTGTGAGGATTTCATTATATCACGCCTCCTTTGTACTGTACTGACCTGTCAATCAAACACATGCACTTCTACACTAAAGTACAGAAGCCCAACACTATCTATACTAGGTCTTGACACTACAGACACAGTTGGAGGAAAAGGGAATTATTGGTGTTGTCTGACATGCTGAAGGACTGGAGGAGAGTAGTGGAAGGCACAACACTGACATCATGGATAGATTGAACAGAGAGGATTCAACAGACTGCACGTCCGCATTCGATTTGTGGGGTGGGCAGGGCGGGGGCGGGGGGGGGGGTACACGGTACACGGATTTAACCACAATATTGCCTATTATTTCTCTCTGGGGCCGTTAATAGTTAGTTTGAGCATATTACAGTTACAATTCCTGCGATCAATCTGAGACCACAACGGCATTTTTCAAACTGTTTCGAGGCAAACTGACTTTGTTTCAGGCCGTGCGTGGTAGATTTAGCTGCCCGGGCGCTACTTACGTCAGCCTCCACAGCAAAACGCCGTTGGTGACGCCCACTTAGGAGACCGAAAGCGCTCCATTTGTGCTGCCACTGAAATGCGTTGTAATGCTCTATATCGTCTTTAAGTGTTCCAATATCTTTGGTATGGTACTAAGAACATTATCATATGTGCAGAATGAGAGAAAAAGGTTACCTCTTCTTGCGGTTGTCCCTCTGAGTCGCTCTGCTGATGGTCGGGGTGGTGTTTCAGGAACTGGGCAACATATGTCATGATGGACTTCTCATCTGGTTTGTCTACATCAACGTCTAGATGGATAGAGCCGCATTAATAATACCATACCTTCCCAATGGCAACATTAGCGTGGCATTTACCTACAGTGCTGTATGTGCTTTTCTGGGTCACTATATGATGTCAAACTCACACAAGCATATTGAACAGAAATAAAAACAGTGGTTCAAATAGGTATTGGATTGCAGTTCAGACGGTTTGTTGCTGACTTTGGTGTCCTAATGGCCCTTAATTATTCCAATGTCAAGCCTGATTTGACTGAGTACGTTCTGAAGGGCGGGCGTGAAGGGCCACAGATGGTGCTTGGCAGTTTTCCTAAAGAGGCAAATTTGATGCCGTGACAGCTATTCAGCATTGTGAAATGCTAGATATAATAATTGGACAAGCTACTCAATTCTTTGAAGGACTATTATATTTAATTGTTACAGTGAGTAAGTGTAGTAAGGGACTCATGCAGATTTGGGGGCAAATTGGAAAGACGAGAGCGACGTATCAATAATTTAATACTCAAATTCATACTTGGTAGGCTGCAGAGTTTAACTCATTAAAGCACAGCCAGACTCTTTTTGCCTTGTATTAAATCACAAGCATTCAGATTATAATCTTCAAGCTTCATTTTACGAAAGATGTAATTTACCTCCTGGGTCAAGAAGCTGTGGGATGCCCAATTCTTTTTCGGCCAATGAGAAGGCTTCCTGCAGATTCTCCCGGTTGGGCTTCCTTCGTAGACGCTCCACATCCACTATATTTGGCCGAAGGGCTAGGATAACGGCAAAGAACGCTAAACCTGTACGCCAGCTAGGGCCAAAATCCTTCACCTCGATCCCCAAGCGCCTGGAAGAAGAAAACATTTAAAATAAAAAAAGATAAACAGCAATGACATCATCATAAACGAGAGATCAGAGTTTAAGAGATTAAGAAACCTGTGTGGATATCTACATACTTGGTAGCGGTCTGTTGGACCCATCTGAGCAGGGCCTTTCTGGCCCCACCCTGTAGCGGTGGGAGGGTCTTCTTTTTGACAGGTGGGCTGGTGGCTTCGGTGCTGCTGTTGGAGCTATCCAATGAGGAGGTGCTACTAGACAGGGTCTGGAGAGCTGGAAGGCTACTGGTCAGCTCCTCAATCTGCAGGGAAGGCCCGTGGAACATTAGACAGTGTATTTATCATGAATACTTTGACTGGTATTTATCCAGGAAGGTTGTGTATGAGCATATAGTTATGTCAGTGATCTGGCTATCTGCGTGTCTTCAACAGACCTTGGGTGTTATGTAAGGAAATAATTCCTCCTTGGCACTTTTTTTAAAGTCTGCTTACATTCTTCCCTGGCCAAATGACCCCGATGTCTAGAATTACTTCAGCGGCCTACAGACACCAGCCTTTAATGTCACAGTTTTCAGAAAAACAACTACATTATACAGTAATGAAGTGTTTATTTACGATAATCAGCTCTGCTCAACTGTACTGGACAGGGTCTCTACCAGAACATCTCTCTTTGCATGGTAAAATGCATGTATTTGACAAATCAGGACAAGGCCAACAGCTGATGAACTCAGTGTTCATCTTGAAGGGAGAAAGGTCTATCCAAAGTCTATCCACAGCAATGCACACAAATATATAAAAAATGCAACCCTGGTTTTCTACCATCAGGAATGAAAAAATAGTGTAATTCTAACTATCTATCTATCCATCCATGATACCTGGAAATAGAGGATGATGGTCCACATTAATCCCAGCACAATCGACGGCCGCCCATCCACAATGTCAGTGGCGTTTATGTTGACAAGCTTGATCTACAATTCAAACACATATATCCAGTATTAGGACATCTCACATGCAAGCCACTGTACAGTATCTGTAATCTCGTACATATGGATTAAGTTCACACCATTTCCCCACAATCTGATCAATTCGATGCCTTGCACATGTTAACACAAAACATGGGCATTATCCAAAACTCTACAGTGGTGCAGATAATCCTGAACTCATCTAGCCAAATCCCCCATGTGATGTGAAAACAGCATGTGTGATACTGACCGGAGAGCCTCTACATGCCGACTGCAGCGTTGCATATGAGGGAGAGAGGGAGAGAGGGAGAGAGGGAGAGAGAGAGCAGTTAGAGTACATTTGTAAATGTGTAGGTTTGCAGGGGAACGCCTCATTGACTCTGATGCGACAGATAGCGTCTCTGAGGTGAGATAGCCTGAATGGCCGGCTGAGAGGAGAGATATATCACCGCCACACAGACACCAGGGATTATGCTGTACCCAGCAGAGAGAGAGAGAGAGAGAGAGAGAGAGAGAGAGAGAGAGAGAGAGAGAGAGAGAGAGAGAGAGAGGGAGAGAGAGA
>JAODTR010005364.1:0-11449 GCA_025399935.1 Amblyopsis rosae | reverse complement strand
GTTTATATTAAGCCTCTACATCCTTTAATGACATGCTAAGACTAAAATGACTGATTTCCCTTGACTATCCCTTTAAGTGATATACGCTGAGAAAATAGACTAATCGTATTTTCCAGTGTTCAGTTGTGTTATGCTCTGCGTGTGTTGCTAGGTGTTATTGTACAGGGTGACAGATATACCTAGTTCACTTTCTTCACTTTCAGAAGGCACATGAGCTTCAGCTGAGGTAGGAGAAGGTCCACACGGACATCCCTGAAGAATAAACATCCTTATCATAAAATGACGGAAACAATAACATCTTTAACTATGATTTAAATGTGATTTGATTTATGTTGTACACTATGCTTTGACAGTGTGGTGTTTTGAACTAAAAAGGCTAATTAAAGATGTATTTGGTTAGATTTATTTTTTCTTCACCTTGCATGAACCCCCAGCCTTCGGTGCCTTTGGAATCTTGGCACCCATTCTGCAACAGTGAGAGAACTGTGAGGACTACATATAAGCACCAATGGGCTTGAAAACTGTCCTTAAATAGCAATAATCGGTTTATCTACATCTCTAATCAGTGCAATAAATGCAGAAGTCAATGTACATACACTTAATGTGATACATGCATCTATGAACCATCAAATTGCGTATTTTTTTTTAAGTTATTGGCTTTATTTATAATATATGCAATTTCATCAATTTTTATAAAATCATATTTAGATATTAAATCCCATTCCATTAAATTTCAGCCCATGGGGTGACTATGAAGTGATGTTATGGCGGTATACTCACTCATGCAACCACTGCCTGAAGAATCCCATTTCTGGCAGGTGCAATATTGCGGGATTAGATTCGCACAGCTGCACGAAGGCCTTCAACTCCGATACTTTCCGTGGATCCATTCTGCTTGATCAGATTAAGCACACAGTGCATGGAAGAGGAAGCTCAAACAGTGTAATGATGACGTTAGCATAGCATAGCCGTCACGTCCATTAGCTTTTGCTGTTTAGCAATGGTGTACAGTACACGGTTAATGAACGAGCCCCTATTGACTTCTTATATCATGTCGCTGAAAATTAAAACGAATAGGAGGTGTAACTATGCATATACATATATATACACACACACGAAAACAAACACACCTAAGTAGGCCTATATGAAACAGCCTAGCACGCACAACTTCATAAACGGCATAGAGTAGCCTACTGTTAGAAGATTCTGGAGATGTCTGCGTCGCGGTGACTGGCGCATGATAGCTGCAACATGCAGACTGACTGAAAACTATTTTTATTGACATGAATGCAATTGGAATTAAAATAAAGCAGATATCCACCTGTATGTAGACTCGTTGACGTCTTTGAAAGTAGATGCAAAAACCTTGCCGTCGATGATTACTCAAAACGCTCACTGTTCCTAGCTTCCAGCCTCGCTGAGCCGATCTTTTTAGCCAGGCAAAGACAGGCCAGAAATCAAAACATGGGGTCCTGCATCTGCAAGTCGCAGATCAATTTGTTCATCGATTAGATCCAATAGGAAACTAGCTGTGATCTTTCCTTTACCAATCGTCGTCGGCGTCATTAACTATAGTGAATGCCAACATGTTCACCTTCTACGTTTCAGGCCAGCCAACAAATATTTATGTATTTATGTAGATTAGTCCGGACTCGACATTATGACGTGGTTTTTGTAGTATACGTACGTTTTCCAGCCTCGTGAGGTCTTCTGATCTATCTTGCACACGCAACATGGTGGGCTTTGACTGTTAAGTGAACATGTTGCCTTGGACAATCTCTCTGGTCAGATCAACCGGCACTAGTGTCAGGTTGGGCGAACGTTTATGTCGAGGTATTTGCAGTTATCCTATATTTGTTAATTTGACTGACATTAATACTATACTTGCGTGATAAATATCCACTTTGTGGACTGCAGTGGCAGTCAGTAGGGAATGAAACAGAACCTATATTTGTTAATTTGACTGACTTTCCATGTATTGTGTGCAGACGAGCTACAGTCCAATTGGGTTAGTTCTGTTTCTTATTGGTTGAAGTGAAAATCCGCTCCCAATCTAGTTAGTTTATGCTGTAGACTACGATTGAAGTTATTATGTATTGGTTGATCTGTTCTATTTCGCTCTATCTTCTGAACTAATTGTGTTTGTGCAGGATGTGTCTGGGGCGCAAGTAGGAGCATTTCTTTGAAACCAGGGGGTTTGAAACCAAAATCGATTCCACCTCGGTACCTTGGTCAGCCAAGCCCGTTCACACACCCACACCTAATAAATCAAGGTAAGTACTAAACGGTAAAGCTGTATTGGAGAAGGAGCAAATACAATATACCAGAGGCGTTTTTAAAGTTTAAATAGATCAGGGACTTAGCCCAGACACAAACCCACTGAACCTCGAGTGCAAATGCAAACCCACCGAACATCAATCGAAATATACATCTTAAATGCATTACTGATCAGTGTTTGATAGAACACTGTTCTGTTTCAGTAACAACTCATGTATTTACAATCTTCTGTTAACGCATAACATACTATTTGTTTTTCACTGTGTCTTCATAATATTTTACTAGCTATTATATCTGTGTCTTTCCTGGTGTCTTTTACTCTTTGTTGTCTCTGTCTTTTGGTGTTTCCATCATATTTTACTCTTTGCTGTCTGTCTCTGTCCCCTTGTTTCTCCATCATAATGTATACAAGTTGTTGCCTGTCAGTCATTCCTCGAGTCTTCATATAAGCCTGTTTGTTGTCTGTCTGTCTTTTCATGACATTTGCTGTGTGTCTCTGTTTTTCCTGGTGTCTCCATCATATTTCGCTTTTGTTGTTTTTCTCTCTCTGTCCTTGTTTCTTCATCATATAATTGTTGTGTGTCTTTCCTGGTCATTCATCTCTAGCTATAGTATCTCTAGCTCTAGTGCTAAGTAACTCCCTTGGGGAGGCTCAGCCAAGAAGTTTGTAAGGCTTCTCAGGTATATGAAGGTCGCAGCTTCAGAAGTAATTAACAACACCAAATAATATAATGTTAAAGTTCAGAACCCCAAGCCCTCCTGAGAGAGTCTCGGCCGAAAAGTTTGTAAGACTTCTCGGTATCTAAGGCTGCGGCTTAGAAGTAGTAATGACATCAATAACACCATATAACAGCCAGGTCATTTTAAGAGGGTTATTCAAGAGAGCGCTGACAATACATGAGAAATTACACCATATATAGGGCTGACTGTCCCAAAACTGGGCGGTGGCATGTTGTCACACAGTCTATCTGAGAACAGAACCTTCTAAGGTGCTGGTCAGTTACAATGTAATTCATTACTTTCGTCCAGAGACCATCTGCAAGGTCGTCTGGCGTTGCTAAGCAAATGTCTACTTCTGTTCTCATAATAGTCAGATACTGTCTGTTCATGGTACAGAAATGCATAGTTAGCAGTTCTTACTACACATGTATTATAATGGTGACATGATCTTAACATAATAAGTGACATCAAAACAATAAAATAATAACTAAATAAAAAAGAATATATGGTATTTCCAGTTTTCCCCAACATATATTTAGTAATATTAACTGATGCTTATTATAATTCTTTAATGGTGAAAAGAATACTTTATAAATGTTTAGTTTATGAACAAATGTTTTCACTGAAAAGAAACTAATTTTAGATTTAAACAAAACATTCTTGTTGTGTGTGTGTGTAACCTACAGCCTACACTAATGGACTGTAAATCAACCCGCCCAAGCCAAATTTTGCCCGCAAACTATCATTACAAATAGCCTAATTGGGAAGGAAACCTCCCGGTCTGGCAACGCGGTCGTAGGTGCATCTTTAGCTGTGTGTGTGTGTGGGTGCGAGGGTGGGTGTCAGGGTAGCAGTTGTGAAGTAGCATTCTTATAATGGCAAGATACGCAATGTCAAGTAGACTTCTGTACAATTGCGCAGCTATGCCGTTATGCTAAATAATCGGGAGTACAAATATATTATTGTAATTGGATCAAAAGAACCTGGGCTGGTACAATATGATCCGGGCCTTAAGCCCCGAATGTCCAGGCCTTTGCAATCTACCAAGGATGTCATGATATTACAAAGTAAAGTTAAACTGGTTAGATTTCACTGGTGATGCTGGAATTTAAGCTCTGGATGAACCTTACATTAATAATTAAATTAGATATTACAAAGTATTATCTAGTATTTTACTACTATTCACTATTCATTCAGTGGCATCCTTAGATTTGCATTGCAGTGTTTGCTGGTAATCCCCCAGTGAGAGAGATGCCCCATAATCCCTGTGGCTGTTCTGTAGGTGAGGTGACCCCAGGCTTGACCCAGACAGAGTATGAGCTCCGCAGACACAGGCTGGCCTCCCTGATTGAGGCCCAGGCCGATCGACTGGGGCCCTCAGCCTCCTCAGACTCCCATGTGGTCATTGTTTTGTCGCACCCCATCCGCTACATGAGCAATGACATCCCCTATCACTTCCACCAGAACCAGGTAGGCGTGTGTGTGTGTGTGTGTGTGTGTGTGTGTGTGTGCCAATACTTGCTCTAAATGAATACAGTCACTGTTTAACTATATTTATTGATCAGTAGTAGTTTTTACATCTCCATTTTGTTGCTGTGTATCCACCTTGATTTTATACCTACCATGATGGTGTCTTATTGTAAAGCACTTTGTGATTCTATATCTGGGAAAAGCGCTATATAAATAAACGTATTTACAGATTAGGATCCATTTTGTCAGCATGTATACTAAATAATGAACCTTATGCATTGCAGGATTTTCTCTACCTCAGTGGCGTTTTAGAGCCTGACAGTGCTTTGGTTATGTATGGACGGGGCCGACCGGACCAGGCCATCTTGTTTGTGCCCCGTAGAGACCCAGCGAGGGAGCTGTGGGATGGGCCCAGGTCTGGTAAAGATGGGGCAGGTGCCCTCACTGGCATAGAGAGGGTACATTGCATTGAAGAGCTTGGGCTGGTGCTCCGAAGCCTCAAAGGTAATGTAGTGGCTAATCCATGCCTAATGTATAGCCAGCCACTGCCCCAGTATCAAGTTTGATAGGTGTCTTAAAGGTATGGTCAGTCATTCTTGCTAACTTCAAACTCAAATCTAAACAATATCGCTCCGTGATCCTCCGCGGGGCCGCATCACACATAGAAATGCATTGTGAAGCAAAGTGCAGTTCTACGGCTTTGTTGATACAAGCGGTGTTCGTCACTTGGTTTTTGTTCCTATTTACGGAGCAAAGTCTGTGTAGAAGTATCAGATTATTTTGTCTACACGCACAGAGAACGGTAACCTAGCGAAATGTGATATGCGACATGAAATATTTGTTGAATCTGACAAAAAGTGTATTAACTTACATTTAGCTTGCAATAGCTGACTTTACCTTAACACACCTGTAGTTGGTTGTGTCCTTAGTCTTCCATTCACCGAATTTACTTTTGTAGCACCCCTGTTTGTTGAGTGTAAAAAAAAAAGTATTCTAATAATGGTTGTTATTATGTGTGTGGTTAAAAACTTGTCTCTGCTCTCGACTTAACACTACACCCCTATGCACCTGTGAATACTTCCCTTTATTACATTAGCTCCAACCTAGGTCAAATGCTGGCCAAAATCTATTAACACATTACTAACCAAAAAAGTTGGGAAAGTAAAAAATAAAATATCCTCTCTTTAGAATATTAGCTTAAAGAGTGTTTTGGCTCCTACAGGTAAGCTAAAGTGGTTTGATATGACTTTCTACCACTAGATGTCACACAATGCTCACCAGCATCTCAGACCAAAACAAATGTTCAGTGGGTCACACACACACACACACACAAGCAGATGGCCTAGCTCTGTAAATGAAGAACAGAAGTTTAAGATTACAACATACAGAGATGTCATTGTCTGCATCGGATGCCATTACTTCACTATATCTTACATAGAATATAGTTATTTGCTGCTGCTAAAATAGCGTATAGTAGGGATGCACAATATCAACTCAGTATAATTATCGCAATATCATATTGCACAATATCATATCGAAAACGTTGCAGGAAGTGCAATATTAACTTTATTTAGTGGGGAGATGCGTCCATTGGTTGTTTGGCTTTGTTTGATTTAGACAGAAAAGTAAAATGTGTGGCTGAGGAAGCTAATGACATAATAGAGATTGAAGAGGGAAACATTAGTGGCCAAACAGAATGCCTCCTCGGTAGCTTGGAATTACTGTTGTTGTACCAGTCCAATATGACTGTCAGTTCAAAGCGTGTTGTTTTGATTTGTTATGAATATATTTCAACAAAAAAAAATATCGAAATTACTATCATGATTGCAATTCTCATCATCAATGTCACATTTTATCAATATTGTGCACCCCTAGTATAGAGCGTTTTCCCCCTTTTTGTTTTAATACAAAGCATAGTGGCAAGTATTGACAGTCTAGCCAAATGTATAATCCAAAGAAGGCAGAGGCAAACTCTCTATCCCTCCCTCCATCTCTCCTTCTCAAATGGTCCTGCTGCCCACAGGTTCAACGGTGTGGTACGATAGTTGTCAGCCAGCGCACCCACAGCTCCACCAGACTCACGTCAGTCCTTTGTTGGGGGTGGGGCCAATGGTGCGAGCCGTCCGGCCGCTCACCCACTCCCTCCGTATCCTAAAGAGCTCAGCAGAGGTGGCCCTCATGCAAGAGGCTGGCCGCATCACAGCCCAGGTAAGTTATATAAGGTCACATGACTGACCCTAATGTACGCTTTGTTCATTTCCATTGTTGCCAGTAGCCACCCTGCCCTTGTGTCTACCTTAGCATTGGCCTTATAATGATGATTATGATGTTAATAATAATACATATATGTTTTCTGTGTTCTTTTAGGCTTTCAGGAAGACTATGGCGATGTCGTGTGGCGGCATTGATGAAGCTTTGCTCTTCGCTAAGGTGACTGAAACGTTATGGCTATGTGTTCCCACTGCGTCATGTCTGACTGGCTGCTTACTTTTAATATATGCTGTATCTAAATAATGGTTATTATTGGCACTGTGAATGTTATTCATTGATTTTCACATAGAACATGAAATCAAATTCTCTTAAGCATTGTAGCTGTAGCTAAAGATGATTCTCAAGAAGATACCCTTTGTTTCTAGTTCGACTTTGAGAACCGTATGCATGGCGCAAACTTCCTTGCCTATCCCCCTGTTGTCGCTGGGGGCAACCGAGCAAATACGCTGCACTACATAAACAACAACCAGATTATCAAGGTAATGTCTACTCGGAGGTTTAGCTTGTGCTGCACAATACCAGGAGTGGATAGGCTCTGGAGGTGTAATATAGTCTGGCCTTTCTATTAGACAAGCAGAGTCATGTGTGTGCCTTCGCCCTATCAGTATGAGTGGGAGGGCTGTTGCACAAGGCAGAGTGCATTTGGTGGAAGAATTATGCAATAAATGTGTTTCTGTATAAACTTATTCTTTTAGTGCATAAATAATGAAAAAATGCAGTGTGAACTCAAACATACTGGTCAATTTGTGAAGTGTGCATATTGTAACGTGTAGTTCTTATGAACTAACATGTATTATATGTACTAACCTCAATGTATGTATCAACCTTTTACAAATATTTTTTCTTTTCCATCAGGATGGTGAAATGGTGCTTCTAGACGGTGGGTGTGAATACTTTGGTTATGTCAGTGATGTCACTCGCACATGGCCAGTGAATGGACGGTAAGATCAGTCTGGAACTGTAGCCTAAAAACTAAATGGCATTAAGGTGTTCTTGAGCAATGGACTTACTTACTAACCAGCAGTAGAAACATTGGCTGTATTTAGCAGGTATTGTGTATGAATGTGAAACCAGTGGCCCCCTGAATAAGACATGACTAATCTAGATGATTGTTTAATTTAAATGTAAATATTTTTTAAAGCCTGTTAGAGGATTTTTATGGCAATTAATTTATCCCGGTTAAAAATTGCATAGTTACAGAACACAACTCTGATGATAATGGTATTGAAAAACTGCTACAACGGGGGCAGTCTAGGCAATAGTGCAAAAGGAAAATGTACATTAGCCGCGCTCTTTCCAGCAAACACCCGCTTCCTTTGCAGGTTCAGTCCAGCCCAGGCAGAACTGTATGAGGCTGTTCTGGAGGTACAGCAGTCTTGTGTGTCCCTCTGTTCCCCAGGAGTCAGTCTGGACCACATCTACAGCACCATGCTGGCCCTCCTGGGCCGTCAGCTTCGACGGCTGGCCATTGTCAAAGAGTGTACTAGTGACATTGATGTACTCAAGGTAACTTGTGTAAGGCTCCGATAACACAGAGACGCGTCGCTAAAGGCGCGGCCGCTTCAAAACGCACGTTGATAACCCCCCGATCACACAGAGACGCGCTGCATGCACCAAAGAGAACGGCTGCCTGGGCCAACTGTCCCATTGACAAATGGCGCGACTACGCTCCTTGCGCTGAAAAGTTGAGAATATTTCAACTTTAATGCGCGTCTAAAAACTGTCTAAAAAACGCAAAGCACGACGCCATTAAAAACCGCATGCCAGTTGCGCTGTACTATAGGAAACAATGAGAGCTATTATGTAAAAGCACTATAATGCTAGTGAAAGCATTGGAGAGAGGTTAGATTCAATGTGGAATCATTCATATTTCTTTAATTCACACTCATCTTATTTTGACCAAGGTGCATATTGTTTACTTCAGTAATTACTGTCCTCGTGAGAGAGAGGACATTTATTTTCATACCATGCACGTTTGTATTCATGCTGTACACAGTATGTCTCTGTAGAATATTGCAACAAATAAAAAGCTGCCACCTAACAGAACCAGGATGCTATTAAAATATTTAACATCCCAGCTGGGTGTTGGCGCTGATGGTTTGTGGTCAGGAAATGGCCATAGGTTTCTCTAGCCAATTTAAACTATGACATTGTGACCTAATTACACCCTTACCAATAGTAACTACCTGCCAAACCTAATGTACATTTGTTCAACTGGGATCCTTAATTAAAAATCTAAAGTCTCTCTGAAAAGCTAGTTAGTTTTAACAAAGGAGGATTATATAGCTACCAAATAATGAATTTAGACAAACCAAGTATGTTTGGTTTTGTAGTAAGAAACTAATAAATTAACCTCTAAAGACACGAATGTGTTGCATGGTTCTAGCAATTGCATGTTTTACTTTCTATCTAGGAATCCTGGATTTAAAAGTAGCTTCATAAATACCAGCCTTGAAGTGTTGATATGGTACCATTTACTGCTGTTCTCATCTAAGAGACTGAGATACAGTAGATGTATGTCACTGATCCTTAGAAGGATTAAAGCTGCTACAGTACATACAACCATACACACACATACAACTTGTTCAAACAAGTATTGCACTTGTTGTAACATTTCCATGACAACTGATTGTCGTTTGTTTCACTCTTCCCAGGCTGCACAACGTTACTGCCCCCATCATGTTGGTCATTACCTGGGCATGGATGTCCATGACACACCTGAAATGTCCCGATCCCAGCCTCTACAACCCGGAATGGTCATCACCATTGAGCCTGGTACTGAGGAACTTAACTTCACCTAGCTGGTATCCCGCATAAAATGGCTCAGAACAATTTCCATTTATAGTCTGTGCATCATACTGTACTTTCACAATGAAATCAATTGGTTGAAAAGAACTACATTCAGCAAAAGCTGAATGTAGTTTAAGCTGAATGTATCTTAAGACTGGACAAAGATAGCCTGGTGTAACCTAGTATCAGCCTCTTGTATCAGCCTGTTCATTAGCACTACGTCACATGCTGTAGGCAACTGTGCTGAATGTCTGATACATAGACCCCTTGAGATAAGCTTGACACGGGACTCTCAGACTTTCAGGAAGTAATACTGTTGATTTACATTGTCTGTTAGCCTTGTCACTCACAAGTATGTCACCGTAATATCCGGTGCAGTGATAGAGCAGTGCTTTTATTTACTAATTTATAATTAAACATTTATTTTTATCTGCAACCATAGCCTACTAATTTTACAGATTTACAAGACCTGTAAACAGCCAGAGTCCTATTGTTTAGTTTTCCTCATTGCAAGTTTAATGTCCGACTTGGTCATTGAGTTGGTCATCTTGCATGTCAATCAAAATATCTCACTTTTTAAGTAGGCTGGTACTGACGCAGTTAGCCAGTGCTGTGTCCCAAACTTTGCATATGTAAAGGCTGGCTCTGTGAGACTAGGTGTAACTAGACCTCAAATTCACTTTGTGAATACTGTCTGGACACGCTCCATTGGCACATGATCGCAGTCATTGCCTCCTACTAGGCATATACCTCAGGATAATAATGAAATTACTGGACAGCATTTAACCAATCAACTGTTTGTATCGGTTAATCTAACACCTATGTAGGAGGGGTCTTTCCATTTGGAGATCACTTAATGGCACAGTGTAGCGAGTATGCAGGTGTGCGTCATTGAAATGGTCCCGCTCTTGTACATGCACATAGGATTGTGGGTGCTTTAAGAATGTTGATTGTACACACAGGCATACTTGAACGTTCACTGATTGAAGGTTCTTGGTAGGAGCAGTCCTTTGATGGGATTCAACGATGTAGCATTCTTGACATAGAGCTGTTACGGATCTTACCTCGATTTTGAGAAGCAGCTCTCTCTCTCTCTCTCTCTCTCTCTCTCTCTCTCTCTCTCCAGCCATTTTACATGTAATTTTCTGACCTCGTTCTCCTTTCTCTCCCACAAGTGGTGTACTGCTGTGTGATTGGTAAAGGTTTCCCATGGTGTGTGTTTTTAAGACTAGTCAACAACTCTATTCTCCCGTTCTGCTCCCAGGGTTGTACATCTGTGAAGAAGATGAAAATGCCCCGGTGCGGTTCCGTGGCCTGGGGGTCCGAATTGAGGATGACGTGGTGATTGGAGACAAGGAAGGCCCACTGATTCTATCCTCTGACGCACCAAAGACCATCGCTGATATAGTACGGGCCTGTGGCCACAGATAGGGCACTAAGAGAGAAGGACACCATAAGGGCCTGTCTGCGTACCTCTTGGAAGCAGACGGAACATATTTGATAAAAGGTTGTTGTGTGTGGGTGTGATTGTGTGTGCGTGCTTTTTGTGCGCCCCCTGCAAGCTTCCTCAAATGTACTATACCCAGTTCAGTGTGTGTAAAGAAACCCTGCACACACTGTAATACTGGTTACGAGGTTACCAAGGCTTTAGTGATGTCTTTAGCCAAATGCCTCATAAAAGTATTTGTCCTGCCAATGTGTTCGTGAGTATGATTTTCTTTTATATGTGTGTGTGTATATATGCACACATATATATATATACACATACATACATATACACACACATATATACACATACATATACACACATATATACACATACATATATATATATATACACATACATATATACACATATATATACACATACATATATATATATACACACATATATATACACATACATATATACACATATATA
>JAODTR010005362.1:0-11449 GCA_025399935.1 Amblyopsis rosae | reverse complement strand
GAGAGTGCGAGAGAGAGAGAGCGAGAGAGAGAGAGAGAGAGAGAGAGAGAGAGAGAGAGAGAGAGAGAGAGAGAGAGAGGGAATAGCAAGTGCTATAATATAAAATGATCCTAAAGTCTTTTATAATCTGATACTTCGACAAAACTATTAATACTTCTTTACCCTGAGACAATATATGACAGATGGACTTGTATATATGACATGTATATATGACTTGTAAAGTCGCTTTTTCTTGTAGTAGCCTGGAGACATTGGTCACCCCTGTGATAGCATTTCATCTTCCAAACATCTGAGTAATAGAAAAATGGCTTCATAGAAAGCCAAGGGGCTGATATAAAAAAGACACCTCTCTTGACCAAGACTTATTACCACTCTATTTGTGCAGCAGTGTCTAAGCAATATTTCTCTTGGCAATTTCAATAAGAGGCTTCACTAGTATTTGGCCCCTGGCTTTGGCATGAGTAAAAGCGATGTATTTCACACAGGTGATATACATCCCTTGATGAAATAGCAAGGAATCATGGAATCATGTATTCTGCCATGGTGAGATACTTGTGTCCTTTGTGCTTTAATGATGATTCAATTACAAGTATATAGGAAGAAGTAAGGCTTATAGGCATCTTGCTCTAGGATGCATAGGGGGATTAAACCAACAGACATTTGACTAAGAGTTGACCTCCATAACACTTGGCCATTCCACCTATACCTGTCCCTTCAAAGAATGAACCTTTACATTTAAAAAAAAAAAAAAATAAGTCAAGTGCATGTCACTGTAGTTGAGCATGCGATGGTCACCCGATCTCGATTTATAACCTGATGAAGACAGATCCGACTGACAAGGGAACTGTCGTTTTTACGGCACCGATGACAAAGCTTGATGCTGAACAGATCTCTTCCACTGATGCGAGCTGCATGTCTAACAACCCAGGTTAGCTCCCTGTTTGTGCGTGATGTAGCATGCAGTATGTGCTCCTGTTGACAGGATCATGCGTGCTCGCTTCCAGCCTAGACAGGTGATTGCAGCCTATAGTATGCACCAGGCATACAACCTGTCTGCCTGTCTGCCTGAACATTGAAATGGAGGAAATCTAGCTAGCGTTGAAGGCTTTGTATTGCTCATCAAATATGGAGTGATCTTATTTATAATTGGTTGTCTCAGTATTTTTATAGTGGTTATAGCTGGACCTTCACAGGGTTGATCGATAGTTTGCTAGACGGTCATTGTACTTGATTCTAATTGACATTCAGAGTTCTCTTTCAACTAGATTGACAGTAGAAGTAAATTCCCACAGTTAAACTTGAGTTTGCCTTTGAACACTGTTTGACTGTTAGATGTCAATAAATGTACTCTTGTATCCTAGCCTTCACAGTGTGTTCCAATGTGTGGGGCGGAGCTTCTGAGGGAGCACTCTGACATTGAAGGGAGAGGTTTTTTGTTTTGACTATATAAATACGCTTTCTCCAGAATGACTTAATATACCTTTTAATTAAGTCCAGAAAAATGACTTAATTCACTGACAAAAACATCCCTGAATCAATAGTTAAATAATAAATAAAAAAATAAATTCATATTCCACATGCTTCAATTGCATAAAGTCCACACAAAAAGTGTGGTTCTTTGAAATGAAAGTGGGGGACAATAAAGTTGGGAAAATGAACTAGACTTTAAGAATAAACACAAGAAAGAGATAATTGGTTAACAGACAGTGTTTCTGTACAATGGCGTAACAAGTCAACAATGGGCCACAATGCAGTGAAAGCTTAATTTGAACCCAAGTTATATAGTAATATAGTTAGCTGCAGCTTGACCAGCTCAGAAGCTCGGTTGAAGGAAGATGTACAGTAAATACAACGCCCGGTTGATCGTTAATAAGGCCTCGTGTTCATGAGCCCCTGTCTGACACTGGGCCCCAATTCGGTTGCATTGTTTGCGGTACAGTAGTCACGCCCTTTTTTCTGTACTGACTGCTATTAGGACCCAGAGTTAATTAGTCAACCGGCCAGATACTGTACTGTATTCCCATAAATATAGTATGATGCCCATAGCTACAAGGAGAGACAGGATTCAATGCTAGGGAAGTATATAAGAGAATGTTGACGAAAGCAACTGCTGATTTTGGCTTATGCCAAAAAATGCATCAGCCACAGAGGAATAAAGTGCTATGACACTTTGGGCATTAATTATTCTTGGGTTGTAAAACAGTATGCTACTTTTAATAGAGGGTGATACACTGCAAGAGAAGGTTTTACTTCCCTGAGCAGCAATTATTTGTTAAGATTCACTATTGAAATTCTTGGTTTCTCATGTCAGTTGGACTCATAATAAAGGCTGAAATTAATAAGAAACTTCTGGATACAAGTTCTGTAAAACTAAAGGGATCTTGGTGTCTAGACAAGCTGTTCTACACGCTCAAAATAATGCAAAATACTGTGAGGCACACAGTTTGAAAGTCTTGATCTGCTGTTCCTGTAGATATTGTACAACAAGCATGTAATTACAATGAACAATACCAGCAAGTAATATTTAGCAAATGTTTGATTAACTCCTGTTGACACCACAACTCTGTGGGGACTGTAAATAATTGCTCACCAGGAAAATACAAAATAAAATACAAAAAACATTCAGATGCTGTCATAAAACACTACTATACATCATAATTCCAAACACCAGCCATTTCATTTTTCACACTATAATACAAGCACACTATTTCCTTACTTCCCACTGTGGCCTACATTTGGTGTCACGAGGGAAACCTTCCCCAACATGCCTTACCTATAGAATTATTTCTGAAGAAATTGAAAAGAGGCAACCGACGGGATATTCTGGGATGTAAGTGACGACTAGGTCAAAGCCGAGGGTGCACAGCACAGAGCCTTGGAGGAGACGAGGAGTTCAGAGACAATGAAAATAAACCCAATAGATCTTATCGGCTATGCATTGTCTTGTTTTCCATTGTGATCTCATCAGGGATAAACACATTATGAATTTTTAAGAGGCCAGTCTGCTTATTTCTATTCCGCCTTATTTCTGCCCATTTAAGATGACCTCTAATACCTTCCGAGGTGAATTTTTTCATTGGCCTGAAACCCTGGGAGCGTACCCAGGGAGTTGAAGCACAGGTGTTGAATATTACAATGTGGATGTCGTTAATTCTTGGGTGGATTTAATTATGTGGTTGAAAGTATTAAAACCAGCAGGATCCATAAATATTGCTCTGGAGAGTCCATATGGAGGAACACCACCCTTCACATTTATCAATAAACAATTCATATTTTATCATAAAGTGCCATTCTATGAAAATATCTTGTATATAAATATCAGCTCATAGCCAGAATTGAAGAATAGATTTAGCATTTTTAGCATTGTCTACACAACAATAGAACAGAAAATACATATACAGTAGGCAGAGTCGGTGTACGGACATGGTAAGGTATAGGCATCATTATATATGTGACAAAACAAGTATACATTTCCATAGTGCAGACAACAGAAATATTGCATGATATATGCTATTTTGTGATCATATACTGTAGTCTATCTGAAAGATGGTAAAAGGTTGTTTAATTAAATGCGGTTTAAGAAAAGAAAAATGTCCCACCCAAGACATGACTGGCTGAAGGAACTGAATATTTTAAAAGTTTTCTTTTAATAAAACCTTTTATTTACAAATGATCTAGTTAAAGCCCATCCCCCCACATACCCATTTACCCTCAATACCGCAATAGACGCATAATGACTAGGTTCATAAATATACACGCTAATTAAAGAGCTGGTCTTGTCTATTTGTTGCTTTGCTGTCTGGAGGTGAAGAGCTGAAGCGCTGACCTCTCCTTGGAGTGGAAATGTAATTTCATGGCCTGTTAGACACCAAACCTCAGCAGTAAACAGGCAGAGGGAGGTTAGAGCACCGGTATCTGTCAGGGGCACGCCTGTGCTACTACAGAGCTTGTGTGGCATCCCTCTGGTCCTTGACAATGGATCCACTCAAGCTCTTGTGACTTTTCGGTTCAACTTCAAGTGTGTAAACACTGATAGAGTGGATGGCTCCTCCTGAACTTTACAGAATAAGCACACTTGGCAATAATTACTGGTAGAGGTACAGTGTGTCTCTGTGTGAGTGTGTGTTAGGGGTGGGGATGTAAGAGGTATAGGCTGAGAGTGCATTGATAGAATTAAAATCGTGGCAGAATGACTGAAGAGTTTATGTTTATTCAAGCTACTAATTAAAATGTTTAATGCAACACCATTTGTGCGATGCATGTAGGAGTGAATGTTTCTCTGCAGGTAGAAAGACCAGGCAGTGTTATATAAGCAAAATTAAAGATATGAAGAACAGTTACATTATTTTCAGTCATCAAAAATACAATCCATTTGCATTTCACAATAATTATAGGAGTTTAAGACCACGCAGTTATTGTGAAAGTAGTCTGGAACAGATTACATATTTTGAGCATGACAAAATATGAAGCAACATTTTCAAAGGATACAGTATTTGTCAATAGTCAATCACACTTGTGTGTATTAAGTAATAGAGAATAGAGATTTTATAAGACTATAGAGCAGTGCATCCTCTTGAACAGCAAGGGCTGAATGCATCAGAGTAGAGACAACCACAAGATACTAAACTAACAGGTATAATATTCTGTGAATGTGGAGGAAAAAGGGGAAAAACACAAGGACAAAATGTAATTATAATACTGCATATTTTGTCCTTAAGGCTTTTCATAAAATGTATAAACTTGTGTGTATTCAACATATAGGTTAATACTGTCTGTCGAAATAGGCATTCAATCATTAATGCAGTTGACCTTTTCTGAACCTTTTACTGATTACAGTGGCCTATTCTTTCCAAATATTCATTTTGACAGAAGCAAAGGCAATATCTTTCTGAGCAGAAGTGGAAATTATTCACAATAAAATAAGTATGGAATGTTGTGCCTCTAAGGGGCACATTTTACAAATATACTTTACAGCAGTGACATATTATCTTGAAAACAATGTATAAAGATTGCATTTGATTTAATAAACCTGTAAGCCATTCAAACAATATTGTTTTTTAAATCCAACCATCTATTTTTCCCAAACTGACACAACAGCATGGGATATGAGTGAGAGCTAATCAGGCACAGCTGTACCCCTCAGTATTTTCTTGTCACACATTAAAGCCATTCCACAGACATGCCAGCTAAAGATTTACAGCAAACCTTGGCCAAAGAGTTCAGCAGTGTTCTATTTAACACATTCATTCTTCACTGCCAACAGTGTTTCTGCAGCAGTCAAATTAAACATTCCTTCCATCATGCAATTCTTCTAAATTGTTGTAGTAAACACAATGCTATTAGGTACTTTAAATGAACAATTAGAGTCTGAAAGAAATAATAAATGCATCTTGTAATCCCCCACAAGCATCTTGTGATGCTTAGTATCTGAAAAAGCATAATGGGAAGAACTGATGTAGTCTGGAAAATATGGCACTAAACTGCTATAGATATATTAATTAATATATATTATACATATTACATATATTATACATGTGTGTTTATTATCTTTTGCATGTGTGATAATTGTGCATAGGCCTAAACCTTACACAGAGATTGACTCTATGGTTCACACTATGAGTAATGTCACTAGACTTAACAAAGTGCTGCAAAGTGACATATTTGTTTGTATGATGCATGACGACTAATTTTGGGTGAGGTAAATCCACCTTGACCTAGAACATAGGGAACATTGGGAAAGTGTGAAATACGGGCATGATTGATACACATACATAAAATGACCTAAATTATCAAGGGTGTCTCTGCAAACCCTTTTTGCATAAAATAAGTCATAAAACACTTGTTGACTGTCTTATAATTGCATTTTTTACATAGAATAGCCCACTGAATACTAAATACCTATTGAAACCTAAAGACTGGCCTTGTAGGTATTAAACTAGTCTTACTACAGTATGTATGTACAGTAGTATATGGCTATACATTCGGGTTGAGATGCAGTCCACAAATTTGCCAATAGACTTAATGTGAGTAATAATGATAATTAATGTGCTCAAATGACAAATAAACAATGTTACTTTTGTTTTTAGAGTATATTTACTCTCTACTCGATGCATACAAGCATTTATCCACATTTAATCCACATTTATCGACATGTAAATGACAAATATACTATGTTACTTTTGTTTTTAGAGTATATTTACTATCTACTCGATGCATACAAGCATTTATCCGCACGTGTACTGTATGTGCACACATGGGCATGCAAAAAAGTAACCTTGTGAGATGGTTCCAGGTAGAAGAACAAATGAAACAAATTATAATTACACACAGTATTGATAATTGACTGATTAACATGCTAGTCACGTACAGTATAGCCGCTATACACGCTGGGCTTCTAATGGCTAAATGCTAAAAACTATTGTGCTATATATCCCCGATTTACTTTTGAGTGCTAAGGTGTGCACCTGTCTGCATGCCTTTTCCCTGTCTATTTACCTCTCTTTCCACCCTGCCCTTCATATCACTTCTCTGGACGCAGGGGCACTCGTGACCCAGTGTGTGGGAAGAGGTGAGGGGGATTGAAGAGCACAAAGGAATTGGCTCCTATTCATTTTGCCCAGGCAACCTTCACGATAAGCCAACTAGACAGCCGTTTAATTGCGCTAACCCTGAGCTGCCGGCGACTCTCCCTGTCCCAACTAGCCTTTCTCGGTGAATACCAAGAAGCCGTCTCACTTCCACATTATTAGAGAACGAGACAGAGAGAGCTAGTGTTCGAAGCAGAAAAATATAGATGGCATAGAAGTTATATTTAGCAATGTTTTTCAATTTCACAAATACTGTATTTCTTCACGGCCCGCCATCTTACCGTTTTGTTGATTTGAGTAAGCAAACTTCTCGAGAATGAATGACCCTACCTTTAATGATCAGGTTTATTTTTGTTTTCCTTCTCATTGTGCTCAGCAAGAGAATTACCTTGTATTCCCATTTATCTCGTGTATACTGTAGCTAAAGAGGAGGTATATCCGCATTCATTGCAAAGCAAGGTTGTTATTAAAGACTATTTGATTATTGTTTACTGCCAGCAATACAAAGTTTGGTCAAGAATTTGGCGTAGCAAAGTATGTTGGGGCTTTATGAAAAGAGACATGTTTATACAAAAGCACAGTGTATATACCTGCATACTGTGCCCAGTATGCAGGTATAATATGTATCAGTCAGGTCAGGGATAAGCATAAAGGAGAATAGGCTGCATTAAAAACCTTTTTCACCTTTTTTCAGATAACACCCAACCCAATTCAGCCATGCTCACACAAAACTTGCATTCGATGTGCTTTGTCTCTCCTTGTGTTTGTCTGAATGTTGTGTGCATAATATCACGCAACATTCAATATCAAATAACAATAATTTGTCACATGTAAATGCCCCTACACCCAAAAAACAACAT
Source organism: Amblyopsis rosae (assembly GCA_025399935.1). Classification (NCBI taxonomy): domain Eukaryota; kingdom Metazoa; phylum Chordata; class Actinopteri; order Percopsiformes; family Amblyopsidae; genus Amblyopsis; species Amblyopsis rosae. The sequence continues at coordinate 4,002 of JAODTR010005362.1, read as the reverse complement.
TGCGTATAGCACACAATGAAAAACAAATTGAGGCCGTGAGCTCAGAATTCCACTGGATAGCTCAGGTGGCTTGAGAGTGATAGCTCTTGAATGAGAATGTGCTTCACAGCTGAAAACAAAGAGCATGCTCTGTGTTTTCTACCTTCCTCCATCCTGCCACTCAATGTACTCACTTCCCGTCTATCTGCCCGCGTTCTGGCCCTTCCCTTCACTCGCTGTCCTCCACTGCGGGTAATTACAGGGCAGCAGCTCTGTGGCCAGGGAAGGCTATGGGCCCACCACAGGGGGATGGCATGCGATCCATTAGCCGAGCTCTGGCTCAACAGACCAGTCTTTGCTCCCATTTATCTTCTCCTCAACCCTCCCCGCCGTCTCCATTTGTTCGCTTCGCTCACATCCTACTGCCAAGAGGAAACAGGTACGTGAAGTTCACGTTGAGAAATGTTTCACTGAACATTCCACCTCGTTGCTGCCTTTCTGTACACAAGTAGCTATCTTAATGATTTCATAGATTTTAGACTAACCGCAACCACGGCCAACTTGAATCCATTGGCTTTCGTGAGTTGGATTATGGATAATGTTGAGCTCCTATCTTTTTCTTCTTATTCCAGACAAAATCTGAAAGCATCAATGAATCGAACGTTCACCAACGCACACATCCTACGGTTCACAGGTTACCATAGCTGTGACCACTTGTGTTTTAGCCTATCTTGTGCTCTTAATTGGCGCACAAGTAAAAAAAACATTCACCATAAACAAAAAAATAATAAAGAAATAAAAAGAAATGTCGGAAATACTTCTGTTACCCAAGCTTCCTTTTGTGTTGACCTCTAGGGGTAATGCATACAGCTCTGGTTGCTTTGACTGTGACTGACAAGAGATTGAGGAATGGTGGGGTGGAGAGTACATTCCTGTAATGACCTTCTCCACAAATAATGGGCAAATCCATTACCAGAGCAAATAGGATGGGGAAGAAACAAAGCCGGCGGTGCTGCTCGTGCTTCCTGGCACATCCCATTGTAACTCTTGTCTTGTATAATCAGGTGCAAATGGGTCGATAATCCCTCCTGTAGGTAAAGCACATGTTACGGGCCCTTTTATTCGCTGGGCCTGATTAGCTGCTTTGTCATCGCTAGCATCAAGTCACGGGTCACTGATAGAGCTCTATATGGCGCTGGATTCTGCTTAGACTTGGGGGCAGTCTGGTTTATTGGCCCCATATTCATGCAATGTTTACAAATGCCTTAAATCTAGATTTAATCCGACCTATTAATGTATCGCCTCGCATTTGTTTGATCTCCGTGAGGAATAATCCTATTGCCTTTGTTTTTGTTTTTGTTTTGGTGAGAAATTAAATGATTACCTCATACGTGCTTGGGTCTCTAAAATTAGTGTGAAGAGAACATATTGCCTCACATTTGTTAGCTCTTAGTTTATTATTATTAATATTAATAATAATACTGTTTTTTTGTGTGTAAGATGTGAGGAAATGAGAATTGTTTGTGTCAATGTCTAGACCTCACTGTGGTTTATTGCTAATGCGTAGTTCACGCAACACGACTTTAGCCTATAGTTTTCCGCTAGCTAATGTGTTTTTTTGAGATTGCAGACAAAAGCCCCAGGTTGGAGGGGATGTGTCGTAATGCCTGACTGGATATTTAGAAAGATACATATCTTGAACATTCAGGGAGTCCAAATCCTTATGTGTGAATGGTGTTGTGACTGGTAATGACAATGAGAGCGCAATTCAAGGCCTATGAGACATTTGATCTCCAAACCCCCCGCCCCGATTACAAGAGGAGACAGTCGTACAGTGTGAACTCGGAATTGGCGTTAATAATGGCTTCTGGGGAGAACATGTTATAAAACCTTTCCCTAAACGTACCTAGCGCAGCTTTAACCTTACAACATTTTAAACCTGGCCTACCATAAGGCAACCTGTGCTACAATCTTGCATATCCACAAGCACCTCAGCATACACCGCAGTAATGCCTCTCCTAGGTGTGATAGAGGCAGGAAGAGGCTTAATCTATCTCAGCTAAAGGAGAGCAGGGAAGCCAGAACACAAGGTTCTGTCTCACCTTAGCCAAAAAAAAAAGCATATTTTCTCAGATATATTTCACACCACAGTGTTTGATACAGACTGGTGACACAGACATTAATGCCTTTTTTGTGTTCAGCGATGAAATACACAATGTGTATATTACGAATATTCATTTATGCATAAATATGATATCCTTCATGGTGGATTGTTTTTTTTCTCTCTCTCTCTCTCTCTCTCTCTCTCTCTCTTGCTCTCTCTCTCTCTCCCTCTCTGACTCTCTCTCTCTCTCCCTCTCTCCCCCCCTCTCTCTCACACTTAGAGAGGGGGAATCAATTCTACTGGCCATAATCTAATAGCATGATATTTGAATTAATGCCCGCCTGATATGGAATATGCACAACTATCTGTCAGGCAGATGAATAGGCTGCAGTCCAATTGAAATAACATATGCAAAGAATTTGAATCATGGGGTCAAGAAAAAGAAGAAGAAAAAAAAAAGATTCTCTAGGCCCTTGTCTCTACTCTAATGTGGCCATAGCTCACACCTATACTATTTGGGACAAAATGCATTGATTATGCTTAAATATAATAGTTCTCTGCAATTGAAAAGACACAAGTTTACCTCACAAGGATATATTAAAAAGTTAGCGCAAATTTGGGTCAACCTAAATACAGGAGGACAAACACTAACTGCCGTTTGCTATAAATGTATTGTTATTGTTGAACATACATACACATAGAAGTGATACACTGATATAAAGACTATTGCCATGTTTACTATGGGGTCAGTCAGCACTTGGCAACAAAAAATAACAGAACACAAACAAAGTGGTGCAGACCACACCAAACAGCACTATTACAGGATAGCCTTGTGGGGGCTTTTCCCATTTACATTTAGTTAATCAAAGATCAACAATCTTTCTCCAGCATTGCTGACTCCACCTTTATCATGAAAACTGTCAGGCGGAGCAGGCGGGGTGGACCCTCAAGCTCTCAGGGTTTTAATGCAGCGCACAGACAGGAACACACAAAGCAGAGGGCCAACATCAAATAATAATCAGACAAAGACTACAGAACACACTACGGCTTAAATACAGGAAGACAAGACAGACCATTGGACACAGACAACGAGTGGCAGGTGAAATCAATAACGATCAACAAGAACTGGAATACAGGGGAAACACGGACTGGAACACATGGGTAACACGGACTGGAACACAAGGGGAAACACGGACTGGAATACAGGGGAAACACGGACTGGAACACAAGGGGAAACACGGACTGGAACACAGGGGGAAACACGGACTGGAACATGGGAAACACGGACTGGAACACAAGGGGAAACACGGACTGGAACACAAGGAAACAGACTGGAACACAGGGGGAAACACGGACTGGAATACAGGGGAAACACGGACTGGAACACAGGGGAAACACGGACTGGAACACAAGGGGAAACACGGACTGGAACACAAGGAAACGGACTGGAACATGGGAAACACGGACTGGAACACAAGGGGAAACACGGACTGGAACACAAGGAAACGGACTGGAACATGGGAAACACTGACTGGAACACAGGGGAACACACAGGGAGCCTCATAAACATGGAGGTGGACAGCAGAACATGACAGAAAACTGAATATCTTACACTGTATATACTAATGCTGGGGTTTATGCAGCCGTTCCAATCCTACCCATATTGCCAAGGCAACATGCACTATGAAAACTGGCTTCTTCTGTACATGCAAAATAGTATCCTTCTCAGGTGAGAGTAAATGTTGAAAACATATTTAAAAGCCAATGTTTTTGATTGATACTATGGACCCACCACTCCTGGGAGGAACCATAGGAGTCGGTGCGCTGTCAAATGGGTGGCAGCGAAGGTCAGGGACCTCGACGGACCAGACCCGGGTGGCAGAGGCTGGCTCTGGGGACGTGGAACGTCACCTCACTGT
>JAODTR010005361.1:0-11449 GCA_025399935.1 Amblyopsis rosae | reverse complement strand
GATGGATGGATGGATGGATGGATGGATGGATGGATGATTGATACAAAGTACCCGCATATGAACATGCACATACATTCCCTTCTAACCTACACTCATCCACTCATTGGAACATCCCCAATTCACCCATTCAACTGTAAGTACCTTATGGAGGCGGTCTGGAGTGCAAATCAACACGGCGTCTGCAAACTTCTCTTGTTTTACGACGCTGTACCAGTCTACGTGGAAGTAGAAAGATGAGTCCCAGAAGGAGGAGGGTGTGTGTGGGGGGTTTGGGGGGTTGGTGCTGTCATTTGTTGTTTGCTTACCTTCAAACGTGTGCTCATCTGATATTCTGTGTTGTTGCTGAAGTCTCTCTCGCGCAAACTTCCTGGGATCTGCTACACCAGCGACCTGAAACATGCCCGGCATGAGTTAACACAGTAGTGCCACACTGCTGTATTTACTGTATAAACTAAGGGCTTCTTTAATATATGCATATTTTGTAACTGCACTTATTGATATATGTGATACATAACAGCTTAATCAAAACTGGTGTACATTTACAATGCTCATTAATATTCTGTGTTGAATAGGCAGTTTTGTTTGGTCAACTTTGCATTTGACCTGTACGTTTCTAAATTGTGCTGAGAAATGTTTGTAATCTAATCAAATCTTTGTTGAAACACATTATCAGACAGATTTATCATATGTAAATGGCCTGAATTTATATATCGCCTTTATCCAAACGCTTACCATTATTTGCCTCACATTCACCCATTCATACACCAATGTCGATGTCACCCATGCATGGAGACACCTGACCACCAGCAGCGGTTAGGTGTCTTGCTCAAGGACACCTTGACACTTGGTGGAGTTAGGGGTTCGAACCAGCTCTACCACTGTGCCACTTGACTCTATGCACTCTTGTCTTGTGTAACGGTGGCCAGCTGTGCAGTAAGACACCTCAAGAATGAACGCTCTAGTGACAGATGCTAGAGCCCTTTGGATGTAGCCTCTCTTGCTAACGGCCAAGCCCCAATACATATGGCGAAATGCGACACTCCATTCATGTCTATGGGACTCTGGCGCAATGCACTTTGGGATTGCATTCAGTGCGTTTAAACACAACTTTTGTGTTAGTGAAACTTATGTTGTGTATTAGACGTAGTTATAGAGAGTGATTTTTTCCAAAGCAGTCTGTCAATCATCTGCATCCAGAAATAGCCCACACGCCCACGGCGGCCAGCTCACAATGCGGCGTAGTCTCTCATGCGGTTTCATTGTATGTAGTGGGGCTTGGCTGTAAGACGTTCACACTTGGGAGTTGGAGTCCCGGGTTATGGAACGCCAAAAGTGTCACCATTTTCCACTAACTGCACGTAAAACTATTATACCGCGCATATTTCTTGCCATTTTGCCGTTTCAGTAAACACAATACAATGCCGTGAAATACTCGTGTTTGGTTATGTTGGCACTAGAACGCCGTGAAATACGCGCTGTTGACAAGACACTCGTATTTCACAGCGTTTTGCCGGCCAAAGCGGCGAAAAATCCATGCGGTATGGTAGTTTTACGTGCAGTTAGTGACGAATTGTGACCCTTTTGGCATTCCATACCGGGTGAGTCGGACCTCTGTCACACTTGCACCGATGCCGCTTTCTTACAGTCGACGCGCGTTAAATTACAATCGCCTGAGGGACTGTTTAATGACCTTCATTCGCTGAGGATGTATGGCAGCAAACTTAGCATAGGTCTCTCCACGGCTACCAGCTCCAATCACGATGACACGAATGGGGGGTGACATCATACGATGCTGTGAACTTTGAAATGACAAAAGTGCTTTAGAAAACATTTCTCATACTGTCCCAGAGACACTCGTCATAATAATAAATAAGATTATTATTATTATTACTATTATTATTATTAAAGCTATCTGAAGGCCTTTGTGCGTGTAATGAATATATTAAAACCAAAATCTTGTCCAGATTTACAGTAGGCCTACAGCTATTTAGTCATATTTGAGAAACAAACCGCACAACCATCAGTCCTTGCTCGAGTCAGACATCTATTATTAAACTATTTTAATATTATACTGTAGCTTGTTGCTGGAAGACACTTAATATATTTGAGGCTATTGACAAATTATCCAACTAAGTAGTAGCAACTATAGTCTACTGTTTTTCCATTCAAACTAAGTCTACTGATCTGATCATAAGGTAGGACTCCACTCCACTTGAACACAAATAAGCAACCTATGATACTATAAAATCTATCAATGATCATGCTAACAAAAAACCAAGTAGTTGCCAGTAGTTTTATTTTAAATTGTAGTGTAACTATGAATAATTACCTGGATATTGATGCCAATTGGAACACACATTCAAAATAATTGACTTTATAGGCTACCTGATCTGACCCATATCAGATGATATTCAGGTGCTACTTCTGTCGCCTGTACGCGTATCACTAATATCCTGAGATGTCACGTCACGTGTGTACACGAACTGCGTTCAAGATGGTGTAACGTTTACTTTATGTTTAAAGAAGGTGAACGGCATTGGACCTTGGACTAAACGTGTTACTTACAAAACAGGCAGGAGCTGCTGGGGTGTGGGTTTAACAACATTCACATAGTAACAATAACTGGTTGTTTTTTACTGCTCTAGTATGTTGTTGCTGTCAAAGACGCACAAGATGATCGTAGCAAAGAAAGAACCACAGGCTATCTGTCTGTGCTTAGCGCACTAAAGCGTATGTCCTCAATGGTTGTGTCAACATATGCCGATTTTATATGTAAGGTATTACATATCAGAATGAGATCGCATACATTTAAGATGGCATAATATTGTAAAGCGACATACTAAGCTACTAAATAGTAATGATGCCCTGTTTTTACTTATAAAAACATGTTTTACTTATACAAACATGTTCCAAATATATGCGGTTACACTTCTACACGTACACTTAAACAAAGCAAATGTAATAACGTTCAGAACATCCAGTACTCTGAACGCACCCGAGGTCAGGAGTTCAGGATCCACGGGATCCACCCATCCATTGCAGCATCCAGCCATCCACCCACCACATGATCATCCACCGATGTTACAGCGTCACTTACTCGAATTTAATGTTTAACTGTCTTACCGTTTCTTACTGCCCTCTGCTGGAAATAAGTTACGTGTTTCGATTAATTTCCCATATTTGACATCTAACTCTTCGGTGACATCTGCTGGGCAACTTAAATAACTAGTGACTGACATGTAATTCTGCTCTGTAATTACGCATTAAAAATAAACGTTTTGAAGGCTTGAAACATAATACACCTCGATATATTTAATTTCTAAATGTTAATTTTGTGTTTTGTACATTGTGCCTGTATTTATGTGAAAGCCGGTGGATTCACATGGATCTTAAGCAATATTAAACGGTTAGTGTTCCAGATACCTTGACTTCAACGTTGTCTTGAAGTTTTTCAACAAACAAAGGTTTTTCACATTTTCCCAACTATGTTTGTTTCACAAACTGAATTGTATTGATGATGATTTATGTATTGGAGAGTGTCCAAATGAACACCTATAGCAAATGAAATGCAGATACAAATGTACAGGAGGACATACCTTTATTAATTTCTTCCATGCATAGTCCAGTTGCACTGCATTCAAGTGACAAAGCATATGATGTATTTTCGAAATATACGAAAGACACACATTCTGTCTTTCACTTTGAACGGACTTGCCCATCTGACCGCTTCTGTTTTCTTTCCATCGTTCATAATAATAACACTGTTAGTGAAAAACATAAACTGTTATTATCACAAATCAAACATCCTTCAATTTCTTTGTCTTCCTCTTTTACATCTGTCGGTCAACATATTAAATGTAAAACTCATGGCGCCACCTACAGTGTCTGCAATTTCACTACATCACATGAAACCCGCAAAAATTTAAATTTTAAGTCAATTTTAGTGTCGTTATTTATGTTGTTGTTGTTGTTGTTTGTGGTGGTGGCGATTATGGGAAAAAATTAACATTGATAATAATAATAATTAATAATACAAAACATGAGCTGTGCACTGATGATGTTTACCATAGCAACTTGCCATAGCAACCTTCCAGTGCATACTGGTGAATACCTAGTATACAAGCTGATCTGTTATCTTGCATATTTAACGGTATATATGCCGATTTATGATGGCGGAAAGTAGTGAACAGCAGCAGCAGCTGGCGATTGCCTTCAAGGGGTACCTATTGGAGGACAACGATGGCTTCAATCTGTAAGTTACGTATAGTTACGGTACTATACTGTATGTCCGAGTCTAGGGTCCGTTTGTGCTGTCCCGTCTGGGACTACAGAACGGTATCGTACTTTATCTGAACTCAACTCAATCAAATACCATATGGGATGACACCTGTCCTGTATGTACACCATGTAGGTAGTGGGCTTGCTAACGTAAGGTATGGTTACCTACTGGTAGTCCCGAGTCCGACACCCGAGTCAGGTCCGGTGTTGTGCCATCGATTGGGTCCCCTTGAAGATAACGTCTACGAATAAAGATAACTGTTTTTATCGTAAACATTCTCTATATAATTATTGTAGCTATAGCCAGCTACCAGACCATTAATATTTTAACAATTAAAATTACGAGTTCAGTATTTTATATAAGATAACAACTAGTGTATGCAAATATTATGCTAATGACGAAGACGTGCCTAGCCAGCTATAAGTGAAAATGTCTTAGACAGACCTATAATGAGCCTTAAAATTTCAACAGGTATAAAGGACTGTATGATCAACAATCTTTGAAATATAACCCTCATGGGAGAAAGCAAGTGATTTTAAGGCAGAAGCAACCTTTGAGTCACAAGGAGGCTGTGATCAATTTTTGGCAGGCATAAACATGCATTTGAACAGTGTATTGTCCATATAAAGGAATTTCAACAGATTAAAAGGACTGAGTGAACTATAATATATTAATATAACCCCCATGAATGAAAGCAAGTGATTTTAAGGCAGAAGCAACCTTTGAGTTATATGTTAGAAGCTGTGATCATTTTTTGGCAATTAAAAACATGCATTAAAACATTGCATTGGCCCTTTAAAGGAATTTCAACAGGTATATAGGGCTGGGTGAGCTACAATCTTTAAAATATAACCCTCATTAATTAAAGCTTGTCATTTTGAAACAGAAGCAGCATTGTGTCTCAAGGTAGAAGATGTGATCACTTTTTGGCAATCATACAATGGATTATGGCTTGTATTGGGCCTTTAAAGGAAGTTCAAGGACTGGGTGAGCTATCAGACATGAGGTATAATGTATCATATATAACCCTCATGAAATGAGCAAAAGTGCATTTGATGGGTTGAATTCATGCTTTTTAAGATATTTAAACTGGTACAAAAATGACATGATATACAGAGCAGCTATAGAGAGCACAGAGCAGGTCAAATAATGAAGTCAGAATAATAATTGCAAAATATATATTTTATTCATGCTATATAAAACCCATTAGTAAATATATGTTTTTACATAAACAACGGTATTAGACATCTGCATGCACCAAATACACGCAAACATTGTAAACAATAGCTAGCACATTCTAATTTCCGCAGTAGGTCTACTATACGGTACACTTTTTTAGTATTTTTCGAATCTATATATTTTTTATATAAATTGAACATTAGTACACTGGAACATAGTTTTAATTTCGTTTTTATATTGTTCATTGTGTTTTTAATCAAACGTTCTTTTATATTACCGTAAACAGCTGATGATGGCGCACGCAGTCAGTCACCTTATTTCGTTCTCTTTTCGTATTTATTTCCTATATTTATTGTATGTATTATATTTTATATTTGTACTTTTAAATGTTCAACATACATTTTTCTTTTACTTGTGCCATTCTGCATAGTTGTATTGATTGTGTTGTGTTTGTCAGTCAGTGTGTGAGTTATTATAGCCAAGCATATGCTTGAAACATGTTAGGTTCACTCTCCAGGTGTCATTGACCAGAGACACTGGCTCTGATCTGGAGGTGGTCCCCGGGCGCTGCACAGCGGCTGCACTGCTCCTTTGAGGGATGGGTTAAATGCAGAGGGTGAATTTCGCAACATGTATGTGTGTGTGACAATAAAAGCACCTTTAGCATGCTTGGTCACAACAATACAATATTGTATTACCATTCATTTTCGAGTTTGCGTAAACTTGGAAATGTGGCCATTATACTACTAATTCTATTCTTAGAATACTTATTCTAAATGCGGACATTTCAATCAAGGAGGATACAGCAGTAAGCCTAACTCTACAATAAGCTCATTTCCTTTAGGTAGGACTGTCTAGGTTTCACACAGTGATAAATAGTAATAACGATGTTAAGAAACATTTAAAAAACCGTTTCTCTGAACACAGCCACGGTGCTCTTTAACTCCTTGCACGCTTTGAACAGCTACGACCACCTGGTGCGTGTTCTGACGCGGGTGATGGAGGAGCGGCCCAAAGACGCGCTGGACCTGTTTGAGAACATGAGCCGTGAGGTCAAAGCGGCCACCCTCCCAGAGCTCAACCGTCCCAGGCTACGGGACGTCTCCAAGCCCCCGCCCGCCCTGCAGCTGGCTGAACTTCAGCGGACGCTGTTTGAAGAGAAGGCCCTCCCCAAGGGGGACGCGGACCAGGATAATGAGGACTTGGACATCGATGATGTCATGAAGGAAGACCAGGCAAGTTCAGGGTAGAAATAAAGGGGGTTATTGTTATTAGCATTATTATTATTGTTATTAGTATTATGTTATAATAAATATTATTATTGTTTAATATTTAGTTTTATTATATTATTATTATAAAACCACACATACACATTGTTTCAGAGGGGTAGAGGTAATCTTCCTGGAGATAAGGCTACACTACAGTTAATAAAGAAGAATATCGACGGACAGATGGGTTGACCTAGTAACTGCCTAACTAGTCTCACAGAGCCAGTCTTCACTTGCATAAATTCTAGAACGCAGCGCTGGCTAACTGACTCAAGACCTGCATACTTGACAGGAGAGGTATTTAGACTACATACGTCTATGATGAAATCGGATGTTCAATTTATACTGAAAGAATTTGTTGGGAAACGACACAAGTCTGTTTGCAGGTCTTGTAAATCTGTTAAATGAGTAGGCTACAGTTACTGCTGAAAATAAACTGAAAGACTGAGTAAATAAAGCACTACACTAGCGGGAAAAACATATGCATCCTCACCAGATGCCCGTACCACCTCAACTGGCTCCTTTCGACGCAAAGGAGCAGCGGCTCCACTCCGAGTTCCTCGGCTGCGAACCGATCCAGTGAGTGCTGGAGGTCACAGAACGATGATGCCATCAGGACCACATCATCTGCAAAAAGCAGCGGTGAGATCCCCACGCCACCGAATCACAACCCCTCCCAACCACGACTACGCCTCGATATCCTGGCCATGAATATCACAAACAGGATTGGTGACCCTCTCCGGAAACCATCACCTTATCGTGGTGGAGAGGTTTGGGTGCCCCTATGAACCTAAGGGCTGTGTTGTCTGGAGCCTGGTGCTCCTGGTAGGGTCTCCCAAGGCAAAGTGGTCTCAGGGGAGGGGCCAGACTAAGAATGGTTCAGAAGACCCCTATGAAGAACTACTAAGATGGCTCTGGGGACGTGGAACGTACTGAGACAGGGAGGTGACTCTCTCATCTACCGGGGTAAACTCCAACATAGCAGGGCTCAGCCGGGGACTTGTGAGTATCCCCACACCCGCCCGCCGCCTCACACCCTGGGCAACTTCAGAGTTGAATTTAGTCCATCCCCTATCCAGGAGAACGGTTCCAGAACCCAGACTGTGCATAGCGGTAAGCCCCACCAGATCTAAATGGTAGCGCTGCATCTCCTGCACAAGTTCTGGCTCCTTCCCCCACAGAGGTGACGTTCCACATCAACAGAGCCAGCCTCTGCCAGCCGGGTCTGGTCTGTTGAGGCCCCTGACCTTCTCTGACACCCATGTGACAGCGCACCCGACCCCCACGTATCCTCCCACGAGGAACCGTGGGAGGCTGAGACTAGAGACGGTCTCTTATGTGACGTAGTGCTAAGGAAAAGGCTGAGACTAGAGACAGTCTCTTATGTGCGGATATGTGTGTGTGTGCATGTGTGTGCATGCGTGTGTGTGTGCGTGTGTGTGTGTCTGCATGTGTGTGTATGTGTGTGTGTGCGTGCATGTGTGTGTGCACGCGTGCGTGCGGATATGTGTGTGTGTGCGTGCATGTGTGTGTGCGTGCGTGCGTGTGTGTGTGTTGTCAGGACCAGGGGGAGTCCGACGTGACGGACACTCCCCTCCCCGACCTCCACGAGATCTTCCACTGCCTGGCGCTGTCGGGTGTGTCCCTAGGCCAGCAGGAGTGCCAGCTGGTGTACCTGGCCCTGCGGCAGCTGGTGCTAGCCGAGGGCCTGCAGCGCTGCCGTCTGTGGGGCAAGATCCTAGGCACGCAGGGCAACTACTATGTGGCCGAGGTGCAGTACAGCGAGGAGATAGTAGAGGGCGATGGAGGCCAGCAGGCTGAGGCTGAGCAGACCCAGGAGAGAGAAGAAGACAAAGCCAATGACTTTGAGGAGAAGGTGAAGCTCTGTCAGAGTTTGTTTTGTAATGGGTGATGCTCTGTACCATTGGTTTTCAAAGTTGGGGCCGCAATGCCCTTGGGAGCCACCCTGGGGCTCCAGGTAAGCCTCAGCAAATTGGAGGGATTACGAGAGAAACATTTTCTTATAAAATATTTTTTATAATTTAAATGAATTTAAATGATAATATTTTTATTCATAATAAAAGTATTTATTATAAAACTGAATTCAGAAAAATAGACATATATATATATACAATACAATATACGTTAACATTAATGGTCAGCCCTCTATTAGCCTACATTATAATGTGTGTGTGTGTGTCTGTGTCTATGTGTGTGTGTAGGAAGGAATTAACTTAGCCTACATTATAATGTGTGTGTGTGTGTGGGTCTGTAAAGTAACGTGTGTGTGTGTGTGTGTGCACTCCACAGCTTCCTGTGAACAACCCCGCAGTTGTGCCCACAGAACCGATCGGCACTGGCGCCAACAAGTATGTTTACTTCGTGTGCCCGCAGCCAGGCATGCCCTGGGTGAAGCTCCCTCCCGTCGCGCCCACGCAAATCAACGTCGCTCGCCAAATACGCAAGTTCTTCACCGGGCGACTGGACGCCCCGGTTGTCAGTTTTCCGCCGTTCCCGGGCTGCGAGGCCAATTACTTGAGGGCCCAGATCGCCCGCATCTCGGCCGGGACGCAGGTCAGCCCGCTGCACTTCTACAAGATCTTCGAGGATGAGGATGCTGAAGAAGACGAGGAGCAGAAAGACTTCTTCCCGCAGCTCTACTTGGAGAACAGCGAGTTTGATGGGATTCCCAACCGTAACCGCACCAAGCTGTCTGCGTGGGTCCACCACACAGAGCACATCCTGCAGCAGGTGAGTCGTGCAGCAAGTTACCGCCCATCAGGGCGGGTTAAGTGAGATGACCTTGAAGTCAAGCGTGTTTCGAAATGGTGGCAGAGGTAGATGAGGCGATCAAAACAGTGGCAGCAACGCTGATTGGTTCAACACTGTCCAATAGTTTCACAATTAAGCAGAGGTCTAGGGCCAGTAGGAGGCAGCAACAATGAACTCTCCCCAGTGGAGCGTATAACCAGACCCCATGTTCACCAAGTGCATTGTGGGTCTAGTTACACCAGCGTCTGCGATGCGTCGCCAAAGTAGGATTGGTAATGTCGCGCTCAGGTTAGGCTCAGCCTCTTCCGTCCACCAGCTCTTCGTCACACAGGCAACTCTGTGCTGAACGTCTGATGCATATACCCCTGTAAGCTCGACGCAGGACTCTTTGACTTTTGGGAAGTAATACTGTTGATAACCATTGGCTGTTCACAATGTCACTGTCTCCGTAATTTCCGGTGCAACAATAGCTCAGTGCTTTATTTACTCATATAAATTTAAACATGTATTTTAATCAGTAACCGAAGCCTACAAACTGTACAGATTTACAAAACCTGTACACAGCCAGAGTCCTCAAGTTTCCTCATTGCAAATTTAACGTCCGACTTGGTCATTGAGTTACGTAGTTGGTTGTCCGCATGTCAATCAAAACACCTTGCTTGTTAAGTACTGACACAGTTAGCCAGCGCTGTGTCCCCGACTTTCCGTAAAGGTAAGGCTGGCTCTGCAAGACTACATCAGGTTAGTCTCAGCCTCTTCCGTCCATTAGCACTAGTCACATAATGTAGGCTAATTGAATTCCTTCCAAAAAAAATCCTCAGTGTAAATGTTACGTTTGATTTGGTTATTGGTCGTCGTGCATGTCAATCAAAATACCTCTCCAAGTAGGCGGGTATTGACGCAGTTGGCCATCGCTGTGTCCCAGACTTTATGCGTAATAGAGGCTGGCTCTGCGAAACTATGCTATGCTATGCTATGCTACGTGGTATGTTATACCAACATGCTGACCGAGAGTTGTAGATGCAGCAGTGCCATGAATATAAACCCTATGATAACATGCTAAGGTAGCATACAAATATACCATAGACACCATTTTTCCCTGTAGGGTGTCTGCACCTGGGTCAACATGGCCAGAAGGCCAATAATGGATAGAGAGGATGGGTCCAAAGAGACGGGGGATGAAGAGGAGGAGGAGGAGGAGGATGAGGAGGAGGAGCAGCTGAATGAGGAGGAGCCAGAGATGGGGCCTGGGATCCTCACACCCCTCTCAGAGGACGCAGGTCAGTGGTGGTACCAACGTCCTTATAGGCAAGTCTTGCCACTCGGCAGCCATCTTGGTAAGGTCAACGTGCCTACAGCTAAGGCTGGCCACTCGGCAGCCATCTTGGTAAGGTTGAAGTGCCTACAGACAAGTCTGGCCACTCAGCAGCCATCTTGGTAAGGTCAAAGTGCCTACAGGCAAGTCTTATCACTTGGCAGCCATCTTGGTAAGGTCAAAGTGCCTATAGGCAAGTCTGGCCACTTGGCAGCCATCTTGGTAAGGTTGAAGTGCCTACAGACAAGTCTGGCCACTCAGCAGCCATCTTGGTAAGGTCAAAGTTCCTTCAGGCAAGTCTTGCCACTCGGCAGCCATCTTGGTAAGGTCAAAGTGCCTATAGGCAAGTCTGGCCACTCAGCAGCCATCTTGGTACAGTCAAAGTGCCAATAGAGTGCCGAAGTCAATTCTGCATTATGGGACCATAGTTTTGAAAAAATATGTATGGTAGTCAACAGCGAAAATAAAATTAATTTTAGATATATTTTATGAATTGTGACACGAAGTACACATATGATGTTTGACTATTTAAAAGAAAATTGTTCAAGTCAAGAACGCTGTCTCAGCAGGAAACCGATGGAGTGCCTACTCCGGGTAGGGAATGAGTCCTTACCCCAAGTGAAGGAGTTCAAGTAC
>JAODTR010005360.1:0-11450 GCA_025399935.1 Amblyopsis rosae | reverse complement strand
GATATTGGCTGTTTTTCTGTGACATCTCTTTGCTGCTATGAAATCTTAACTAAAATTTCTGTTAGCATTTTTTCCCCCCAACGGTCCTCAACTTTGAGCCATGCTTGGACCCCGATCATTACCACTCGCGGTTATATTTTCTTTTCTTTTTTGTTAAACCTACGTCTACAAAAACATGTTCTTTGGATAATTGTATTTGTGCAACAAGAGAGTATTGTCTTTTATATTTAGGACATTCTAGCAACACATCGCCATGAATTGACCCAATCTTATCCTCAAAGACAATAGGCACAAAGTATTCTCAAATTAATGGAAACAAAACATTTTTATCCTGTGGTATTGTGAACATAAAATATTCAGTCACCTACTGTACTGACCTATTGTTGTCGAGGAGATAAATCAACACACGTGTCTCAACCCGGTGAGAGTTGTTTTCAGTCAAGATGCTCATCTTATTGGGGATTTGCACAAGTAAGCTGTAAACACAGTGATACACTAGCATAGGCAATAAAAATGTTGCCATGGTGACCAAAGGACGTACTTCTCTGTCAACAGCTGCTCATGCCACCCTAAGAGCCCCCCCAACACCCCCCACACACTGTCCTTGAGCTTCCCTTCCATCTGACATGAGGGTCATGCATCCAAGGCAGGCAAGCCTGCTAAAACACAGATCTCTGTTCTAAACTATCCCTCACCTCGCTTTTCACCAGGCAAACGTTAGCAAGGCCAGGTGGTACGACCACGATGACACAACGAAGGTCTTTCATTCCGCGTATCTGCATGGCATCATGGAACTGAGCCATCCGTGTAGGATGTACAACGATGCCTTCGGCCTCCAGATTTTATTATGATAAAAGCATCAAAATGCCATAATATATTACCTTTGTAAATATTTCTCAATACACCGATGAGGACTAAAGCTTTAGCTGAAGGCTACAGCACCTAAGTATTGCATGAAAACATATAATACATTTAATTAATTCAATAAATGTGAAGTTATTGTATTTTATTGTAAGGGCGGTGGCATACTTCAGAAAATATGTAATGATAGTGAATTGCTTTGCACAGTTTCAGCCTCACTTAATATATCTAGAAGTGTGACCTTTTGTCTTATTTAGCAAATGATTAACTCACAGTTCCTATACTGATTTACTAGATTCTCTGCAATTTCAGAGCAATACACTTCCCCAGCGTGACTGTACTCCATTAGCAACACGTACGTATACATGTACCTCATTGATTACCAGTGGAGATCATCACTGGCTTAATTATGACAATGTCTACATGCAAAAACAGTAAGAAATGGCACAACATGCTGTAGCAAACATGACACTTTCTCTGGCAACCTACAGATGTTTGTTTCATATCCGCAGTCATGAGCTCAAAACCACTATTCAGGGGATTCCTCAAAAGACAAGACAACACCACCACGGCTGCAGACAGGTGCCATAGATCAGGGGTTCCCAAACTGTTTTGTGCCAAGAGACCCACCTAGAGAGGACATCTATTCAGAGACACACCAAACACCAAGCACCGGTAACGTCATTTTCAAAAATCTATCCATTTTAGCTAATGCTATATAGCTAATGCCAAATATTTAAGAGCAGAGCACTCCAGAATCTATGGTGTGCATGCAGCTAAATAGGATTTCATCCAATCAGGAACAAGTTATTTAGCCACAACCTTACTCACGACCAATGAGCCTTTCATTGATATTCTTCATTCATTCAATGGCAGGTTGCAATTATAGCCACCCACTCACTCCTACTCAGTAACCCACCTGTGGGTCCCAACCCACAGTTTGAAAACCGCTGACCTAGATCACAACACAGACAAGAGAAGGAACACTGTAGCTACATACAACACACATGTACAGTAGTATACAGTATTTCCATATACAGTCAACCATTTCTATGCAGGAAACTGATCATACTTGGGTCCTCGTTTCATGAGGTCACATGATGTTTGGCAGTATATTTAAGCCTTTGCTGGAAAACGAGTGGTGGAGAGGATGTGACCGTACTGGTTTAGCAGCAGAGATTTCCTACAATTTAACTGTTGGGCATGTATGGTTTTGAATGAGTTTCTGAAAAGTCAACACACTTGCGTTGATCCTTCCTCAAACAACTACTGATTCATATGCAAACAAACAATGGCATTTCCCCCCCATATGCTGACCTCAAAACAACATAACAAAGAATAGTTTGGCGGTTAAAAACTAAACATCGTCTAGTACTTCATAAAATATACGTGGAGCAGTACAATCATGCAGAGATGCATGCAAAACTGTTTAAATTGAACAAGCAGGTGTTGCGAGGAGTGCAAGCAAGATCAACTGAGTAATACCAGATACAGTACTTGGAGTTGAACATTCATTTCTCCCCCACTCGCTCAGACCATTTGCATAAATCATGTTTAAGGACATCCAATGTGATGATGACAAACCCAATTCAATTTGTTTTTTTATAATTCCAAATGAATAACCATACTCTTAGACTAGCCCGTACTTAACGTGATTACTATTTCTCTGCCAACTCTTCAATTGGCTGCTAGCACAAGTCACACTACAAGCGTCTTTTGCAGGGAGAATCACTTCTCCCAAAGGCTTATGTTAAATAAATATTAATGTAGATGTATTTTTACACACATATTTACCATATAGCAGTTATATGGACAGTTCTGAGACCGTGTTGCCCTGCTATTGAAAACAGAATCTCTTTTGTGAACACATTTCTACCATAATGGGCAAATCGAATGCCATATCAAAATGTAAATAACGGATAATGGACTGATTACAGGTCATCTGATGTCTACACATTAGTGGGTCTCAGCTCATTTCAAATGAGTGCTAATCCAAAGGTGAGGATTTTCATCTTTAAACTCATGAACACGTACACAAACAACCACAGGCCAATAGCCTAATGTTTATGATTTAATGCCCTCCAGGGCGTTGATGCTAAAGGAACAAATGTCTTCACAAAAGCGCTTAGAACAAGTAAAACAATATAATCCCCTCAGAACAAATGGTTCTCTAAAGAACAATTAAGCATAGTAGTCTCAAGCAGTTCAGTTTTCCTCTAGTTAGCAGTGATATAGCACATAGATAGTATGAATGATATCTGGCATTGTTAACACAATAATACGTTTATAGAGTCCACAAAACAAGATAGGTATAAGGCTGTCTGCAATTGTCTGAAATTAAGCTCTGATAACACTTTTTCTTCTGGAACTAGACACATGCTTCTTATAACAGTAAGGGTTTACATTTAGTCAATTAGTCAAAATAAAAAAAGTTACTTAATATACTTTCTTGCTAAATACACTGAAAATTAAGAGGGCTCTAAGGAGTGACATTTGCATCTATACTGCCAACACAAAAGGCAAAAGTCCTACAGATGTGTGTGTACTGTAGTTGTCTACTATCTAATACCCAAGGTGTGAAGATAATCATGTGACCACAGCAGTGCCTACACTCAGGTCAAGTTCATCTGCAAAGGCATCAAAGCTACTAAACACAATGGCTCCAACTGACATCTTCATTCCATGGCATAGTACATTGACAGTACAAAGTTCACACTCACAGTATGACCAACAACTGCCGTTACTTTAAAAAAAAAAAAAAAAAAAAGCGTCACAAAAACATACCGCTGATAAATTGAGACTTCATAATGACAAAGACTAGATGGATTAGGATAACATGCCGTATTAAATATAGGAACTAAACTGTGTGTAGCAAGAATTATGTGGTAATGTGGTTGTCATTTAGATTACATTTGAAACCCAAATAAAGGGCTTCACAACAGTAAATTGCTCAGGATTAGCTAGGAACTAAGAATAGCTATGTGTGTCTTCAGGCCTGCCATACATTATCCAAAATAATTCCCAACACTACACCAACAATTACATTTGTAGTTATGACATTTTATCAGTTGTTCTTCAGCAAGTCAACAATGTAATGCTATTTCAGGGCATGTTCTTTGAATGAGTATCAGTATGCCACAGCAATGTTTTGTTTTACCATGTAAATTTCTGTGTCAGTGGAAATGGAAAGTATTGTTAACAGACACAAGGGGAACATGCATTTAGCCTACATTTGATACGTTAACAAGAACCTTCTCTTGGTAAGCAACAATGTGTACAGTTACAGCATACAATTCCCCTCCCCCACTCAATTGCTTCTTAAGACTGCAAGGAAAAATTGGTCAAATACTTAAAATGACACGAGTAAATAAAAATTGTTCAAATTGTCGCGCCCTCTAAAATATGTATTTGTAATTAAATTGAACCCAGTAATGTAGGCTAATAACACATGCAATGGGAAGAAATTATCTAATATAAAAAAAGTTATTGTCAAGTCAGTAGCTCTGCTACCAAGGTTTAATATCTGACAAGAATATACCACAAATTAAATGAAAAATGTTTTTAGCCTATGCCAAACCGAGAAGACGATTAGTAGGGCAGCAATTTCGACACACGTGTGGAGAGATGTGTGTGTATATTGCAGCGTGTTCCGCTGATATCAACGCCATAAAACCCTGTTTCAAAAAGTACATATTTTAATCGGGAAAACTCAAACAAAACATTACATCGTGGACTATAAGTCTGTGATACGCCAACCTTTAGTTTATTGCTCACCTTTATTAGTGTGAGCGCGTATTGCGTCCGCCACCTCTTCCTCAACCACAAGGAGAACCTCCAACTTCAGTGAGAGAGCGACGACTTTCCTCCCATTTTGCTTATTATCATATTTCAAGTTCCGACCACAGGTATATCCCACTGTCGGCTATTTGGTGTATTTGATGTTACCTACTCCGGCACCTACCCAGAGATCTAGTATGCAAATATAAAGATAAAAACGACTTTTCTGACTGCAACATGAGGCTCGGCTACTATACACTGTAGTCTGAGAACGTATAGCGAGCAGCAGTCACTGATCGGCAGTGTACGGTTTTGCTTGTGTTGTTTGTGTGTGTGTGTGTGTGTGTGTGTGTGTGGGAGGGGGGGGGGTCTCCTGACCTTAAACACGATTACCAAAATACAAATATATTATATTGCGTTAGAGTTATATAAATACAAACATTATTTGCATAAACATCGAGTCGCTCTTTAAATGTCGCTGAATTATCATTCTCATATCTTGCTGGTCGAACTTGTGAAATGAGGCTACAGCTGTCTGGGCTTTTTAATTTTTTTTATTAAGAACATTTTTGGAATAATAGTAATTTTGCATATGCTAGGCTACATGGATCTATGCCATTGCCACAATTATGAATATAAGATAATATGTGCATGTATCACCATCGTGTAGTCTATCACTATATATAAACTATTGTGGTTCCCGTATTTGTCGCACATAATTAGGCTACAGACCATTTGATCTACATATAATTAATGATGTATTTAGTTATTTATGAGAGGGAAGTTCTGTGCTGAATCGCCTACAGTAGCCGGTCCAAGCAAACCCTACTAAGCGTCTCGACACTGATCTTCTTCCCCTCCCCCACAGCCTGATATTTTTTGCCTGCCTGGTCACATAGTGGTTGATTAATTCTCCTTTCGCCTTGCGCAGTCATTCAGATTTGGAAAGTAAATAACAAGTTGACATCATTACGGCGCTACATTGGCGTGACACATTCCTTTGGTTACCGTACAAACAGAAATATTTGCGCATGCCTTCTAAACAAAATTTCCAGTTTCAAGGTAGTGTAAACCTTCCCTAGAACAACCGGAGCAATTGCGTCCTATGTCACAAACGGTTAGCTGCTTTAATCTGACCAGCTCAGATCACTTTAGGAATATGATGATAACAGAATCACAGTCTTGACAATGCTTTAAAATGGAGGATTAGGGCTTGTCTCCCCAATTAAGTTTGTGTTACTGAAAAATGTTATTTCTATCCCTAATATTCCAATTGAGAGAGATATCTCAATAGAATAATCTATTAAAGGGAAATAGCAATGGGTGAATTGAAAGAGTTGATGTTACATAACCTTTACATTGACTATAGTTTTACTGAAATGCTTTTGTGGGAAATGTAGTTTGATTTCTGATAATGTGATTTCTACATTAGCCTAAGTCTTTAGAATAAAATACAGATTTTTACACAGATAAATGTGTTCATAGTAACATACTTCATCTTGTATCAACTATAACATGAGCTCATGGCCAGGGCAGTCACCTCCTTTCTCATTTAATTTCTTGTAGACCCATAACCCTCCACGGTATTGTGTGGAAATATGTACATTTTGAAACAGCAAGACACATCCATATTAGTATTTGTTTGCATTTAACATACTGTCTGACTGCATTTATCACAACAACCTATAGGACATCAATGTCAGTAGGCCTATGTTTGCAGATTAAATATTCTGAAACATAAAGTGAACAAATGCATTTAAATACATGTGGAGATGAGCAGACATGGGTCTAATGCCCTGTTCAGACATCTACCTAGTTGGCGTTGCATAAGGCATTGACGTGATTTATGGGTTGATTATAGCAAATAATTGCACAGAAGTGAGGGAGGCATTACATAATATTAGCGATCTTCTTGAACTGCCAACTATCATCTGTAGAACCCCGATACAATACAGTGTGTGTGTTGGGGCCTTATAATTAGATGTATGAGGTTAGACAAGTTAGGGTGAGAAGCCTAATGCCCAGGAAAATATCTCATTTCTGCTGCAAATTCAGGGTCGGGTTTATGCTCCAAATATTACTTTTCTGCCACATTAGAAGTTAATCTGCTCTAGTTTTGTTCATAATTCACCTTCACATCAAGTCCACCAAGGATTAGGTCATTAAGTCATGTTAACTTTATAAATAGATTTTATAATTTAGTTTAAATTAACAACATAAATATTACAGGTTGTGTATGAAAGATTACCAGAATACCAATATATATATAATAAAAAGTTGTGTACAAATGATTACATTCATACTTTAATGGGATTTCATTTTAAGTTTTCTTAACCAATGAAAATTAAACCAATTCATTACATTTCATGAATCAATGTTTCATTATTTGTCAGAATGAGTGCTGCGGTTGCATTTACAATTTAATCCTTTCACACTTATATTAGTAGTGTGAATTATATAATTCTTTATATTCTATAATAATACTATAATGTTGCCCATGTCCATATCATTACCTATTTTGTTAGAGTGTAAGTGTGCTGGAAGTGTAGTTATTGATCATATCAGGAGGAGACAAAGCATTCACAGTACTTTTCACATTTGTGTGCACTTCCAGGCAGATTGCATAGGGGGCATAACATGCTACTTATATGATGACAGCGCAGGGAACACCGACCCATATGCCAGAAGTCTTTACCAGGGGGTACTGCAGAGGGTCTTCCAAATTATTTGATCCCAAAAATTAAAATGTCAGAAAATATTAACATAAATACAACCTGTGCTATAAATATATAAATCTGTCAATTATTTTATTGGATTAGTTAGTGGCCTCATTTTATACATGGCACCCTAGCCTGCCCTGGCCCTACACACTATTGTTGGCACAATATTTTATACCATATGTGATATGGGGTCCCTGTGCCTTGTATCTATAAGCCAAACACGAGCCGAAACACGTTGAAGACCTCTATGCAATAATACATTGCATGTATGTAAACGCTTGCATGCCACGGTGTCAACCATGTGTCCATAACTTCATATGGTCCCCTTGTGCATTCATTTCCATATAACACCAGCGGCATGCAGATTTCAAGGCCCTGCCGCCATATTTGCCAAGCCTCTAGTTTTCTGCACTGCGAGTGCTCAGAAAAGTCATTCAGTCAACCTCTAATGCCCCGAACACTGCGGTCTATTTGTAGACGTATGCTCCTCTATTAGAGAGTGTATGGTAGGAGCTCTTCCTGCCACAGAGCCAGGGCTGACCTCCTAACAAAGAACAGGTTCAATCTGGCTCCCCTCCCCCAACCCGGGAAGCTGATGAGGGTCACATGACCTCTCTAGACAGCACAGAGGAGGGATGGTAATATGTAACTGTGGGGGATGGGTGCCGGGAGTCACACGACTCTCTTGTTGTGCTGTTGTTAGACCCGGCAGTGGGGAAGTTGCGCCTGTAGCGCGGGCTTTTATGTTGAATAGTGAACCATTGTCATGCAGAAACACAACAGTAGTTCTTCTCGCCTGTGTTCTTTACACTGTATGGACAGTAGGGCCTGGGCATGTACTATGGCCTGGTGTGCTGTATGATTGTGTGCGTGTGTGTGTGTTAGTGTGTGTGTGTGTGTGAGACAGAGCACTTTGCGTGCTCTACTGTACAACCCCTCCCCCGCTGTTTTCCCTCCCCTCCCCTGTGCAGTCTAAGAGAGAGAGAGAGAGAGAGGGAGTCGTGCGGGAGGGTTTCCATGGTACACTGTTATGTCATACCTATTTTTCATACAAACCAAAATGGCATGAAAAAAGGAAGAAAGAAGCTGCGCACTTTCAATGGTTCAGTGAAATATGGGGCTAAGGCAGGGTTGGGGCAGTTATAACCAGATAATGCACACATATATGTTTAGCACATGTATTCCCAAGTGAGAGGCCTGCAGGATCCTTTCCAGAGGCATATTTCTCTGACAGGCCGTGCGGAACAGAGGAAAGGCGGGAAAAGCAGACAGATGCCAGGGATACAAGGGTCGAGGACAGAGGTCAAGGGTTGCGGACCTGTGGACCAGCTTCTCTATACCCCCCCTTTCCCCCATTACACATTACACTATATGCTGTCAGTTGCTGTATAATACCACTCAGTGAATTTACAATTGCGTTAGTGACATTCATATCGCTTCATTATTAAATATGCAACTCTATGCCACTCAAGATGGCAGAGATGATGTCTTTAAAATGTTTATTTCTATTTTATTTAAAATGTATGCATCTTGATAAATTAAATTTTTAAACTCACTAACATAATTTATGTAAGATCCATGTATTTAATAAACACATACGTTACAACTATACATGTTATGTGAAGCTTGAATTCTGTCGTTATTTCTTTGGAAGATGTTTTCCATTCTAACGGATAGTTTATTTTAACACTTGTTAACAGGAACCTACAGTACTTGTTTACAGGAAGTGGTATTTATTGTTCATTTATCAACTAAACGGTAGAATGTAACTGAAATATAAAGGATGGGTTTCCATGGTGACTGTGTATTGGATGCAACATTGAGATTCTGAAACATTCGAATGTATATTGCAGAGGCAATATCTGCAAAACTCAATGCAGAGCCAATGTTACTGGATATCCATCCATCACTACAATTGCATTAGATGGTATAATGACTGGGATGTTCCATATTGTCAAAATGTTTATGCTTATCCATGTATTTTAGTTTAGTATTGAACAGATTCAGTTGTGACAACAGCAGTGGAACCAGATCTCAACAGAGCAAACCCTATACCTATAGCCTACATAATACCATCCTATGCCTAATTTACAGTGACTCAGAAAACAGAAGGAAACAAATCCTGACAACGATTTGAAAGTTATCGTTTATTACGTTTAAATGTTTATTAACAAAGAATGCTATTCTTTATAAATCCATGTGACTTTGAAAAGATGCATGTTTAGCTAGAATCTAATATTATACTTAAACCCTGTCTTCTGACACAACCTGTGTGATCTTGTACTAATGTACTGTTAGCTTACTGTGGTGCATTTTATTGTCACATACAGTACATGTAGTGAAACTGATCCTCTGCATTTACCCATCACTCAAGGGAGCAGTGGTCAGCAGCTGTGCATCACCCAGGGACCAACTCCAGATTGTTGGCAGTGTCACTGGTCAGATGGCACTGACTGGAGAATGAACCAAACATGTTTTTTGATAGTGGGGTAAACCAGAGAGACCTTGGAGGAAACCCACACAGACACGGGGAGAAACAGGCAAACTGTTCACAGAAAGGCAGGGGTGACCGGGGTTCAAACCCGGGACCTTCTTGCTGTGAGGCCACAGTGCTATCCACTGGACCACTGTGCTGCCCTAATGCACTGTTAGCTTAGTGGGGGATGGGTGTCGACTGCTCTGCATTGGATCACTGGCAAATCACAATGCTAGGCTGTCACACCACACACCCATATTAACAAACACTGGTGACCACAATGTGTGCAGATGTTGCTTCTGGAACAGTGTCACACCACTCATGATATATAATAGCTGTGTGTGTGTGTGTGTGTGCGTGCGCGACAGTTACTCACATTATATCACCACCATGTGTTTTGTTTTCTAACACATATCTGATAACTATTGGCCTTATAAGAGAACACATATTCCCATGGCAAAATCTCAGTTGTTGGGCATTAATGCTGGATCATCTCCTGGAAATATTGTGTCAGAAGGAGAGGGGCGGAGGGTGGTGGAGAGAAATTCAAGAGATAGTGAGGGTTGGTGGGGGCAGCAAGAGAAAACAGAAATGATATATATATATATATATATATATATATATATATATATATATGGAGATTTTACGGTAACACTGCCATCTTGTGGTATTTCATAAAATTACAACAGTGTACTATAAGGTGGCCAACACAACCAACAATATAACAGTAAAACAAACACAATTAAATACATATAGTGAATAAAGAAAATTGAACAGTAGACAAAGACAAGTGTACTTATCAAGTTTGTAAGGGTTGTTTTAGTTGACCCTCTTTCCTCCACAATCCACAGCACTATATTGTTTCAGTGGTGGTAGGTCTACACGAATGGAAATATTCTTCTACACGCTAAGTAGTCTTTCATACCCTGTAGAATAAATATTTTCACAGGGCATGTTAGAAATTCTTGTGAATAAATCAGCATTGAGTAGGCTACTGTTAGAATACCCAATTATGAATAAACAGAAGAGTCAGTGTAGCCTATGGCATAGAACTTCTATTAGCTTTGTCTCGGCTATGTTTCCCCATGTAAATAGAGTGGAACATTGCCAATAAATGAATCTGGCGAATGTTCAAATTTATTTTGAAGGTTTAGCTGAAGAAGCCTACCATACATATCACAAGGTGTAAACAAGCAATGTCAAGTAGACATGGGTAGAAGATACAAGGTTTATAGTCCTATCTCAAATACAAAAACGAATGTTCTCAGAAACCATTGTTACTGGCACATATGATAACCAACAGCAACAAATATGGCCTCCAAGCAATGCCCTCCTGGTCTAGACAATCTGCCAATGGAGACATTTCACATGAGTACAAAACAAATGCCTCGTGGGAAAATGAACTTTCTTATATGCATGACCTCGTTAATAGACCATGTGTATCATATTCAATAGATTAGTTTTTTAATAATTGCTACCTTAATTAGTGTGTGTGTATGTGTGTGTGTGTGTGTGTGTGTGTGTGTGTGTGTGTGTGTGTGTGTGAGAGTGTGTGTGTTTCTGTGTTTATGTTTATGTATACACAAGATGTGTATACAAGATGTGTATAGTGTATA
>JAODTR010005359.1:0-11451 GCA_025399935.1 Amblyopsis rosae | reverse complement strand
TCCATGACTAGCACAGAAGTCTAACAACAAACGCCCGTTCGGGTTTAGATCCGGGAGGCCGTTCCTCCCAATCACACTTCTCCTACAGTTCCATACATGTTTTGATAAACGAGGTCCAGGACTTCCTGGACTCCAGGACAAGTCACTTCCAGGTCGAGGAAGTGACTTAGGCTCTCTTTTACACCCACATAACACTAGCCTGGTGCAACCAGACCTGCCATTCACTTTGTGTATAGGGTCTAGACACGCTCCATTGTACTTGTCAATCCAATGGGTGTATAACTCGGGTTCAATATGAAACTATTGGGAAGCCTTTCATTAATTGGCGTATCTACAACTGTTTGCATTGCTTTATCTAGCTCTAACACCATTTAGAAAACACATGCTTGACGTACAGTAATTGTCATCACACTTACAGTAGCCACCCCCACTGGTCTCTGATTGGTCCGCCATCCAGGGTGGCGGTGCAAATGCTAAAACGAACAAGGCTTCCAGACTATAATGTCAGCGAATATTGCTAAAAGCAAAAGTCTGGTGTACTGACTGGCTTTACAAATGAATAAAGGCTATACATTAGCTTAGTGGAAAGCATTTTAACAATAGGGTACTATAATATATATCTGGCCACTAGAAGGCGCTGCACAGGGTTTATCAAATCAAACTATAGAGGGTTATCCCGCCACCATTTTCATCTATGTATCACTGTTATTACCAACATTTTGCCTTAATGGCGTGTGTACATGGTCTAAACATGTACTTTCTATTTGAAACGCTAAAATGTACAGTACATTTTTTTCAATAAAGAGAGCACCACCCAGAACAGGAGTCTGTAAAATCTTGAACTAGAATTAGTAGAAGTTGCACACTGTACCACACACAGTAGTGTGTAAGCTATTGTATACGCCCCGGGGGATTGACTAGAAAGAACCTGAAACACCGCAGATGAACTGGTGCCTTACAGTTTCAGCGCGCGTCAGGTTATCTGAGGGAATAGTAAAATAGAACAGAAGAAGGGCAAGAGTGTTCGCGAAGCATTGGCCCACAGCAGGTACACAGATGTGAACCCTCTCTCTCTCTCTTCCTCTCCTCTCTGAAGAGGTCTGTGAATAATTATGCACAGTTTGCCCTGATTAAACAGTCACTTGTCAATGTGACTAATGGCACCCATGAGAATCTCCGGGGGTGTGTGGGGGACATTATACAGTGGCTCTGCATTGATCTAACACAAGGAGGTCAGAGCTGCCTCACAAACGCTGAATTTACATTGCATCGCTATCCTTTTCCTGATGCTGAGCGTGCGGTACATTCAGCTTGAAGTATGAAGCATGGAGAACCCGTATCATTGGAAGTGCAGACAGGCAGCCAGCCACAGAAAGCATGGCTACAGCTATCAAGTTGTTGCTATTTTGGATGTGTGTATTCTTGTTGTACATGCCTCTTGGCAACATTACAGTCCTTTGTAGCGTCAAATGCAAAAGGTGTTTGCTCAAGGGCACTCAATCAGGTTGATCCCACGGGATGTTTTCATGAACGCTGGGTGAATATATAAACACAGTGTGAGTGAAGTGAGGGGTCAGCTGACACCAGAAGACCTACCGTGTGGAGGAAACACACCAGGTACTTCAGCACTATGTAGTTGTGCTCCGGCAGACGTCCAGCTATCCGTTTACATGCGGCCACGCGGAGACTGCTCTCCACCCCTGAGAGACGGGCAGGAAGATGCCGCGCGTTAACAGGCAGCAGCTTCCTGCCCTGCCTAACCCTGTAGTGGCAGCGCTATGCTTTGTGTCAAATCATTAATCTGAAATATTCATAGAGTTACTGCTTAAATGAAAGCCATTGGCTAAACAAAGCAGATACATACAAATGTAAAGAACAGCGGTGAAATGAAAATAGAACATGAGCACATTACAAATGAATTATCTGTTAAACATAACAGGCAGATTAGACGGTTGACTGGACACACAGTACATAGATGCCTAGCTCCTACATTAAAAACAAAAAGTAAAAACATCAGCTATAGAATATGAACTGTATTCACATTAGACAATGAGTCTTTGGGTGAGTTCCATAAGGATGCTGGAGAACAGTTGGCCTAGCTCTGTTTGAATGTGTGCTGTCGGGACGAGAAGGCTCCGCCAAGCAGTGCCGCTCCGCCTCACACTGTGGATGCGACCCCTCAACACGCCTTCGGAGGCTGCGCTCACCTCCACAGAGCACAGTTGCCGCGCTGGCTATGCATGGCTATGCATGGCTAGCCGCATCTCCAACCGTCTTCATTATGTACTCACTGTGATCTATACAGCGTGGAAATACCACCCCTCCTTCCCCGCGCAACCCCCCCCCCCCCAAGCCTGTGATCATGGGTTAATTATTGATACAACCACTGGGGACAAGATTACTTGGGTATAGCGAGTGAGAGGTGGGGTTGAGTTTGGGGAGGGGCTGTGTAGATAGTGGGGGGGGATGATGATTCATATTCACTTCTATTGCCGGGGCTTTCATTTCAGCTAATAACCCTGTCGCTGTCAAGCTGATTACAAGCACGGAAATGGGATTCCAGGCCGTTGAAACCCACCCCCTGGTAGACTAGGCCAGCAGTTGTCTCACTGACCAGCAGGGGGCCGTGAGCTACGTACTAATCTGCTACGGGTCCGTGATGAATAGAACATACAGAAGCGGCTCCAGTCGAAAGCACGGGAGGAAGAGCGGAGCGTTACTCACGCAGGACGTCCAACACCTGCTCGTACAGGGCGAAGGTCAACAGGGGCTCCGGCAGCTCTCGGAGAAAGGCCTTGAGGATGACCGCGGGCACGTGAACGTCTCCGCACTGGGCAAAGTCCACTGGCTTCCCTGCGGGTGTCGGGAGAGAGATAGCAGAATGTTAATGACACACAAACTGAAGACTGGGCACTCTTGCAGGAAAGTGAAGGGAAATGTAATGGAATTTAAATGAAACCGTTACATTAACAAGACATACATTACATTATACTGCTACGTTAAATAGAAATGACAAGCACCAAGTCATTTATTTTCACATTAGTTGACATGCTTTTTTAAGAAATAATGGAAGTGTTCTCAGGTAATATGGACAGTACTTTCTATAATCCTGTAGTTAAACTAGATATCTCATACTTAATACAGCAGATTAGTATACACAGTATAGGTGTGACACTCCTTTTTAAGAGCTACTGCAGATACATGTTGCTAGTTACATAAAGTACATCAATACCAACACAAGGAAAGTCAGCATGTCCTACAGTACACCCTCTAAGAACACAGATGATAAGCTATTGACCGCTTCATTTTCAAGATATCAGCCGCACTCTCGGGAACCGCATGTGTCACAGTGGACGTAACATCGAAGTGACGGCGGTACCTCAGAGCGAGGCTGGCAGTCTAATGAGGTGGAAAGTTGAGCGAGACCCGCAGCGTCTCGATGTGTGGCGCTACACGGGCAACAGGGGGAATGCCTTATGGCATCAGAGCCGCGGGAGATAGAGTTATATTGATCGCCATTCCTGTTAGACTTTGGATTTGTTTTGGTTATTTAAAGCCCCTGCAAATGGGGCATGGAGACCCCACTCACCCTGGTTGTAGAGTTTCTGGATGTCCTTGATGACGTGAATACTGGCTGATCTCCTGAAGATGCCCTCTGTTCTGAGCCCTGGAGACATAACAGAAGCCAACTGAAAACTTGATACAAGACACAAAATAAGCATAAAAAATTATTTTTTTTTAAAGGTTTTTATACCAATTTCAAATATCAGAGGGTAAAAGACCAACCTCGTTAATTGTAAAAATTGTTGACTTTTTTTTTTTAATATCAAGTTCAGACTAATAAGGGGTTCACCCAACATGGCAGATATAGAGGAATTTTAAAAAGGTACACTCCAGGATAAACAATTAACAATTTCGTAATCATGGTTTCCAAATGGGACATGAGGTAGAAAGGATGGTAGAACGTGGCCTTTAAAGGGTTAAACACAATATTTGTTTCAGCATTCAGTAGACTTGACATGCTTCTGAGAACCACAGCTGCATTCACTTCAATTACAGCTACATTGCCTGCAGCCACTTCAGACAGTGAAACCCACCTTTGTTTTTAAGATAGGTCACCGTCTGGGAAATCACAGGCGGTATCAGCTCTCCCTTGTTCTTCTCTCGAAGGCTGCGGAGATATGGCGTTTCATTTAACCTAAGGTAAACGTGATGCTTATCCGGCTTAGTCTTGAAGTAGGTGAAACATTCATATAAACAAGAGCGTTGCGTTTCATCACCAAACTCATACATTTCTACAATTTCAGACGTAGCACATTCTACTGCTGGAGTGTTCCTGGTTGTAAATAAAAATGAGAATAAAATAATACCCACTACTGCAGACTGACACCAAACTGCTGGGTGGGTAGTGGGGGTCTTGGTGGAGGGGTTTTCACAGAGGGAGGGAGGCCTCCTTTCTGCTTGTTTGCCGCTTGTAGTCTTTCGTTGTGCCTGTGGAACATAAACACAGCGGACCTCCGTTCATTTAATTTCTGCGTAATAAAATGCAAATGAAGATGTGACCTCATCCTAACAAAACTGATTTCAAAACTCATCAAAACAAAACTGACTTCATTATCTAGCTAATGGGAGGCAGTGGGAGATGTTCAGAGGAACAAATGGCTGAACAAATGGAATTAATAAACACTTGTATTAAAAGAGAGCTTTGGAGAAATGTTAGCCACGCTTGTTGATGCCAAATAATGTTAGCCTGTTAAAAAAGAAGCTGTTCCTGTGGGTCCGTTATGGGTTCTTCACTGGGATAGTGATAATAATTATTTGACAAGATATTAAAACTAAAATAATAAAACCTAAAAAGAATACTAATAAAACACCACCTCCAAACAAAATACTAAAGAATCCAACCAATAATAATAAACTACACATGATTTTAGGGTTAGGAAAAAACCTGCAAAAACCTTTTCAAGGGACTGTGTTATAGACGATATAGTTTAGGCACTATATGATTAAAAACTAGTAAGCACCTGAGCACTTCAGGGGGAATGATGAGCTGGTAGTAGTTGAGGTGGTCTCTCAGCTCATCCAGGTAGTTCACGTACATTAGCTTCTTTCCAAACTTGTGACTGTCAGGGAAACATTGACACATTCTCAGAATGCACACAACTGAACATGGAACCATGCTCAACCCTGGACAGGTCTCCCCTTCCCTTACCTGATGAGGGGCTTGAATATGTTCCAGACTATTCTAATAAAGTTGGTGGGATGGACCACATACAGCACTTTAAGGTTCTTCTTGTATCTGGAACAAAACACAGATGGCCGTCAAAATAGGTGGCCGAGGCTCTCTGCAATAGCCTCGTCCGACCATAGGGGGAGCTGCCCCTGCCAACAGACAAACACAGAACATAAATATGTACACATAGGGCCAGATTTACTAAGGTTTTGTGTGAGTAAAAACGTGTGCAAACATTATAGCACTCGCAAATAACGCATAAGGTGATCTACTACCTTTGTGCATGGAGGATGACGTCTGTCAAAAGTGCAAAGATATCACATATGACCCCATATTTTAATTTATTCTGAGACCATTTATGTTTTACCTAATGCATTCACTCAGATTATGGTGTCTTTTCTTGTTACATTCATGTCTTTGCTGTAGCTCGTCAATGTGTTTATTTGTCTCTTCCACCAAAACCTCTAATTCCATCGTATTGAATGTGCGTTTGCTCTTACAGTCAGACTGCTTTGCGTCCCGACTCTCCACAACGGTAAACCTCTATAACACGCAAACTTTAAATACTGCCGCCTCCATGGTGTTTGCACCGGTTGTCATTTATGCAAATAATCTTAGTTGATCACACGGAATACGCACTAAAATTACACATGCAATATAATACAAGGCCCATGCAATTTGTACTCTTTATTTGGGATATTAGTAAATCTGGTCCATAGTTTACATTCCCTAGTCATGTAGCCAATTTAATAAAAGTGTAGCCAGTTTAATAAAATGCACACATTGATTAAACAAACAATAACAGAACAGTGTAATTTGTGTAAAGTGAACGTCTGGGCCTACTAACTTTCTGTCAAACTCATTGTAGGCATCTCTTAACCATCGTAGAGAAGGCTTGTTGTTGCTCCTGAGACCGTAATGAAAGTAAATCACGGTGTAGTCCATTTCTACATATTGATCCAATGTGTATTTTATATACCTGGAATAAAGCCACATGGGTAAGCATTAGCAAGACCTGGACAAAACATTTGAATATTATTACAATTACTAATTCAATTATGGACTAACTTAATAGTATTCAAGTTTTTTTGTATTTTATTTAACTTTGAGTCTGATGATTATATTTCAAATATACTTACTCCAGCAGGCGATGGTGGTTGAGCTGGTGAGATGGAGGCATGCAACAGCTACTGAAAATGATCAACTTCCTGCCATAATTGTCGTCCCCTGGGGAGAACACAGACAGGCAGGCCGGCAAGCCAGGCATCAGCGATGGCGCACTTCAAATGCCAAAGCCATCTCACACCGCCATCTGCTCTAGCAACCATTCCTAATGCTGTTGTGGTTCAATCAGGTGACCCGTCTCTAACGGAATGGCATGTCATTTGTTTAGAACCCATGCTCCACATGTTTCCTGCAACATACTGCATCTGTCACTATGTTAGTCAAGTGCATTTTAATGATATGATTTTTGCAATATGGTCACGTGGAAAGTAGGACTAGACGAATGAATGAGAAGAAATATGTAATTTTGTTCACCAAATGTATCCTTTTTTCCAGAACATTCTATCTTAAAGGCACACCGGTAGCATAAATATGCGTGGAGAACAACTGCCTTTTGATATGAAAAGGTTTAACAGAGAAAAAAATAATTTATGCAAAAAAGAAACTGAGGTTTTGAGATAAAGACTTTCAATGAAATGTTTGGAGGCAGCATGCTTAACAAGTCTCCTCAAACAAAGTTAATGCATTATTATGGGTGGAATTGTTGAGTGGGAAAGATAACAATCAAGCCTTTCCTGTTTTTAGAACAAAAAGTCTGTTTTCCAGTTAAAATTGGCATCCGGTAAGATTTTACCAGGGTCAGTACGTGTGGGAATTGTCTACCTAAGGCCTGAATTTCATTATTTTCAATAAAAACAACAATGCCGATAGAGCAGAACATAATTCACGTATTGGATCAAACACATTTCGCTATACAGATCTGTAAGGCACTGAGCTGAGGAGCGGGCTTCTGTTTCATGTGAACACCCCAACGCACTTAACTTCTCACCAGTGGAGCCGACCGCGTTAACATTTAGTAGAAGCTTATAGAAGAACACTTGGCCTACTTAAAGGCAGGGTCATTATTGCTAACTTCGAATAACTCAAATCAAAGCAGTATCGCTCCGCGGTCCTCCGCGGCGGATCACACGTCGGAATGCATTATGAAGAAAAGTGTAGTGCTACGGCTTTGTTGATACGAGCAGTGTGCGCCGCTTTCTTTATGTTCCAATTTACGGAGCCAAGGCTGTGTAGAAGTACCGGATTCTTTTTTCAACATGCACAGAGAACGGTAAGCTAGTGAAATGCGAGGAGATATTTGTTGAATTTGACAAAAAATGTATTAGCTTGGCTTGCAATAGCTGACTTTACCTTTAACTAAAAGGCAGGAAAATACGTGTGTATAGAAGGCAGACAAGCACCTGTGACCTGCAGGATACCATGGCGGGCCACATCATAATATGGGTGGGAGGTGTCTGGGTTGAAGGTGACACTGGTTGGCAATGGCAACGGTGGGAATCGACCGTCCATACAATCCTCATCATTCTCCTCTTCGTCTAGCTCCTTCTGAAGTTCTGTATGAAGAGTTAACAGAGTCAGGTTAAGCTAACCACATATTGTCTGACTGAATTACAGTCTATGACGGTCTGAGGCAGCTATCTAATACAGTGAGACTTAGTGAAACAATCACAGAACATCATCACGGAATATCATCAAATCAAATTCAATAGAACACCATCCATCATTTCCTGGAACCTACTCATCCAAAATTTATTTTGTGTGTGTGTGTGTGTGTGTGTGTGTGTGTGCGCATTTACATCTCCAAAACGCAGAATCTAGAGAGATTTTCCGGTGTAATCTGCGGCTTTGATCTCTGTTTATCTTCCTATACTCCCGGAAGTGTTCTATAAATATGTCTGTCTGAGAGGACAGGGAAATGCCTGTAGCTGCTTAAATTGGCTGGACAAAGGACATGCCAGTTTAATCGTGGTCTATACAGTTACTAGAAAATAAGTGGATTTTGGTATTAAGAATTAGTATCAAGTCATAAAGATACACGCCTTGATTTGTGTCCAGAACCATCCTTGGGGTTTAACCAGTGTTATTTCCATATATACATACTGTACATACATGCCTCCTACAACAGATTGCTGAAAAGCAAAAATGTGGGGTATACGATAACACAATTGAGGAGCACCCATTTAAAATAACCCATACCGTTTTCCATTCTACAGTAGCTGAGTTTCATTTAATTTGGTGGTTATACTATAAACATGCCCTAACTTGATTGGCTAATGGCTATATGAGTGGAAGTGGCAGGATGTAATGTACATGTTATCGCACAGACTGTAGCCTATACTCTCACCAATCCGAAGCCGGCAAGATTGTAAACAGTTGGACATGACCTGGACTCTTTTTTCTATGGATGGATGGACACGTGATCATGGTACTTTATAGCTTGCTTGAAAGTGAGTGGTCACTGTGACAGGCAGCGATGCGGATGTTGTCCGAGATCTCAAATTAACAAGTCACCGTCACGGGGGCCTCCAGACAACAATTACAAGCTCAGATGGTTTTATCTTTAAAATGACCATCCTTCTGCAAGCTTGCCAGGCTAAAAATAGCACTGCGAAGCTGAGATGTGGCACAGAACACTTGACTGAGGTTTAGAGGAACTAAGACCTCATTTGTTATTTGTTCACCTGAGTGGGTAATTTCATCTCATCAAATGCCAAGCTCTGCTGACTAACAGAACAAAACCAATAGACGGGCAAATACTGGATTAGTAGGCTTTACATAAAATAGTACATATATTTATATGTCCAATAGCAATAAGTCTATGTCTTTATGTTGTTTTATATTTATGTATAACATCAATCAAAGGTAACAATGTCCTCAGTTTTTCACTACATCATGACAGCATGTCATCCGCTTTCCAGTTTCATCCGGTACAGTGTAACAGTAGCTTACCTATTTCTGCTAGCTGGTCCAGATCACTTGTCATTGCTGATGGGTTTTTACTTTAGCCTCTTAATGGCAAGGACAGGAGAAAAATGAACAAAGTGTTAATAGCTGTGATAATTTATTTGGCCTAAGTACTTGGTAATGGCAATGTAAAACATGTGAGATATAACAGACATTTGTTTTAATTGGATAAATAAAAGGTAAACACCAAAAGGACCTTTCTGAAAAAGTGTAATAAGTGTTTGAAAATAATTGTTTCATAAATTCAACACTTCAATTTTACCTAAGCAAAAGTAAAGCTGCACTATTGAAACTATTCTCTGCTTGCATGTTACAAGGCAAATCAACATTGGTAGCAGTGTCTTAAGTAGCTAGACATTACTTACCAGTAATATATTATTATTTTATCATATATTATAGAATAGACTATCTGCTGGCTACACAGGTTGTCATTTTTCAGAAGGGGCGAGACAGGATAGTGATTGTGAAAGTAATACAGTAATGTAACTAGTAACGTAACTAATTACTTTTAATACGCAGTAATAAATAAAGTAAAGTTACTACTTTTTGAAGGAGTAATAAGTAAATAGTAACTTATTACTATTCCTGAGTTACTTGCCCAAAACTACAGGACTCATGGAGTCTGTTTAATGTTTAAAATAGGCACCGTAACATTAAATAGACACAGCGTAACCTGAATCACAGGTTTATTCGCATTCAGGGTTTGCACAAAAAAAAAAAATATATATATAAACTTGTTTGTATGCTACATGGTAGCCTACCACTGCTGTGTGCAAATATTTACATTATATGGTGCAAACGAAAAATGCAGTCTATCGATCACCTTTAGAAACTTAGAATAGTAGGCTACATGCTGGTAATGAATGTGAAATCCATAAACTGTTTAAAATGTAACTTTAAACTGTCGATGAAGCGACAGGTAAAGCGCATTGTTATAATTAACCATAGCCTATTTTAGAGAACATATTTTTATTAATGTAACATGCCTGGTGGCAACATACTCACATTTACTATAAAGGCGTGACGCTGTACTTTATAAATCCATAGTATGTCACTACCTGAATATTTTTTTACCTAGAAACTTCCTCAACCCGCTCTGTAGTTTCTCCTGCAACCCAATTGCTGCGCATGCTCCGTACCAGTTAGTGTGTGTGTGCGTGTTTCCAAAGATAGATTCTCAGGCTTTTTCAAATAACACAATTTTAAATCAAATTCCACATGTAAATAATGGCTATTGTGCTATATTAGATTATCAAATGTGTGTGCAGGTTACCCTGCACAAGGAAATATTTTTATAGATCCATTTCATTCTTCTTTCTTGCATATTTGGCAAATAGCACAATTTGGATTATACTTAATGTTATTAATCAGTGGAGCAAATTCATCAGACGTATAATACTTCTAATCTTGAATTTGGTATAGTTTGAAGTTTGTAGAAAATATAGGACGTTTGAATACAGTAAATTGCAAAAACAATATAATGTCATAACGTTTATAAATAGACCTAGTGTGTCTCACATACATCTCATTGATCATTGAAGACTGCACACATTCATACTGTATGAGTTCACCTTGCTTTGCCTTTGACATTTGACATACCAAAACATATGGAGATACAGCTCATTGGGATTCAAAGGCACACTGCGTTCAGCTCAGACTAGAAGGCATTCATTCACAATCGTTCATGACAAGAATAAAAATGGCATGTGCAAACCTTAGAGAAAGCCTGACATCTGCTGGTGAAACTGCACTGCACTGCTTCATATTATTTGCATGCTGCTTTCGAGACCTTGTGCTTGATAAAACAATTCGTCTTTTGCCTGCCACTTTAACCCTAAACAAGTATCTCCTGAAATGTAGTGCGGTGTTTAATCGTGTCTCTTATTAAACTGGATCAGATATGATTATGTACAGTATGTTTGGATTGGCCTGAAGCTAAATAAAGTGACTGACAGATGTTTATTGTTATGAGTATGTGTACTGAGAGACTATACTTTGAGACAGACAAACATGTATCTTGTTTGTGTATGAGAAAAGTAGGACAAATTAAAGAATAAACATATACAAACAAATAATATATATATATATATATATATTATTTGTTGTTTAATGCTGGGGAGAGAGAGAGAGAGAGAGAGAGAGAGAGAGAGAGAGAGAGAGAGAGAGAGAGAGAGAGAGAGAGAGAGAGA
>JAODTR010005358.1:0-11451 GCA_025399935.1 Amblyopsis rosae | reverse complement strand
ATTTAAATAATCTATAGTATTTGTGAATCACATCAAAATTTGTTATTTTTTATTTATATCTATCTTTTCTTCTTATAGGTATCTTGCCTATACCTCTCTGTAATGCAAAAAATAAAAGGGTTGTTTCTCACGCTATACGGTGCTGCAGTTCCATATCTGGTCACAGATTTTAATTGGAAAGCTGTGTGTTACTGTGGAGTTTCTATGGGCTAAGATCACAAGATGTGTGCAAAGTTAAACTCAGAATTTACATTAAGATTTACATTATAGCAGACACTTTTATCCAAAGTGATTAACAATTAGTACATTTGTCAACAAATGAACCGGCAATTGTAAGCAAATAATATTCTGTTAGATTGGCAGCATCATGTTAGCTGATTAACTACATTACAAAACAATCTAAAACCTGAAACATCACTGCAGACATGTAAAATCATCAGCCTAAGTAATTTGGTTCCTCTCTAATCTCATCTCAGTGCCTTTTTGAGATATAGCCTAAAATAGCCTAAACCAAAATGGAAAACTGTGTTCTATTGTATTACATTAGCAGTTTGAGTTGATGGATAATTGCACTGCAACACCAGCTACATAGCCTATTACTAACAATCATCAACACAGGTCAGGAGTTGGGAAAAAGGGGGTTTATAGACCCCTGTTCGCTTTCACACATGACCCCATGCAGGTTTAGTCCCTGTTAAATACAAAGATATATGGCTGTAATGCTGATCGAAGGTGAGGACAAAAACTCAGGCAAAACACGTAAAACAAAAGGTTTAATCAAAAGCAAAGGCATGTAGGAACACGGGGAGCAGCAGCATGTAAATTTAACAATAACCGACATGGGACTACACTAGTGCTTATATACCCTTGTACTGTAGACAAGACAGGAAGACTTCAAAAGCAGTCGTAGACCAAAAAGCATGCCTGTTCTGTCCCCTGTGCAGGCCTATGCTCTTAACTGGTGGGAAAATATACATCTCCTCCATTAGACCATTGGAAAACAACAACAGGTCTCAGACAGGTGCAGGAGATAGCCTACACATGATACATGATTAATCCGGCACAGGTGGAACTGACTAGACTAGGAAACATGGGGCAGGGACTGACAGAAACAGGCCTGAAACACAAGGTAAACGCTGAACATGACAAGACAGGGATCACGTTTCAGTGAAACACGGGGCAGGGACTGACAGAAACAGGCCTGAAACACAAGGTACAAGACGTTTCAATGGCATGTGTGAAAAGAGCTATGTTTCCTGGGTTGGGGCTATTGGTGTTGGACATAATGTTTAGATCGGCAGCTATTACCTTGCTGCTTCTGAGCAGCTGGTTTGCACTAAAGTTCTACTTGTCAGAGTTTACTTCATTTGTTTGACTGACAGATCAAGTAACCAATCACTTCCTATGTGAGAATGCCGCTTACTGTAATTCTACAATGGACATTATTATACACAAAGTAATGTATCTTTCATGGATAATGAACAAACCGTAGAAAGGTTTTATCAAGAACTGCATCTATATTTTAATATGTGCTGTAGATATTACAGTATGTTTGGGTTTCAGGTATTTGATTTTTCTGCTAACGGCTTTATTTGATCTATTACTAAAATATAGATTCTTCCAAAGTTGGGACATATTTTAATATTTATTTTAACTGAAATTGCCAGACTGTCAAGTGGTCCTACAAATAATGCATTTTAAGAACAAAACATTCATATAATCTTGTACTTCACAAACCTGTTATGATATATAATTGTATTTTGTCTAACAAAATCACATTTCACAAAATGAAAATATTTGTAAGAAATAATTTACAAGCACTCTATATTTACATTTAGTATTTACATTTAGTCATATGCATTCTGATGACTTGTCAGGCACCCACATACAGTAGGCTCTACTATACAGAAAACAACAAATATGTCAATATTTATAAATACACATGGTACATTACTGCTAAAATGACAGAGGAAGGAACGTTTTCGCATGACATTGATATAATAACTGAAATGTACCATAATCTGGGTGGGAAATGAATTAATGTTTTTTTTCACAGTGGTTTGTATCAGTGTCTGTACACCTCACTGCACTGAATGAAGAATGTCCTGGATCAGAGCAGAGAGTTTGGCTGTGAAGTCCTTGTGCAATACACCAGTAGGCTGGTGGGTGGAGGAGGATGGAGGTCTTGGGGTTTCGCGGCTCTCCGTCTCTTTCTGGAAGCCCAGAAACAGCCTCTCTATCCGAGCCTGGAGCATTTCGTTCTGAAGAGCTACGCTTCGGCAGAACTCATCTACGCTCGCGGTCACGGCCTCTTTGACGGGTTGTGCGCTCATGAGCAGAGACCCCAGCTCAGTCTTGAGAGCCCCCACCCTGCTTTGCGCCTCCAGCCTCAATGAGCTCACTTCCTGTCCCAGCCTCGTCCTCATTTCGTGCCAAGGCCCCGCCTGAGCTTTCTCTGCCTCGCTGCCCTCGCTCAGCTGGTCGATCGCCCCGGACGCTTTAGCGTGAAAGTTGTTGAGGATGTCGGCCTGCTGAGCCCCGCTGTGGTCCAGCATCTGGCTCATCCAGCGCAGGGCCTCCTTGGAGAGAGCCGGGCTCGTCTGGGTCAGAGTCTGCGCCTCGGCCACTTCCAAGCCCCGCAGGTAGACGCTCAGCCGGCCACACAGGTCTTGGCTGTCGCTGCTGGCCGACGCCTGGAGCTGCTGGGTGAGGGGGACCAAGCGCTCCCTCACCAGGGCTGCTGCGCTGGGACTACTGGATGGGTACAGCCTCACCCTTAGCTCAGCCAGCTCCTGTCTGAGATGAGCGCGCAGGCGGTCGGACTCCATGGTGAGTTTGTGCCGCATCTCCTCTATCAAGGGGTTTTGACTGCGGTCATCGTCCTGGCCGTGGTAGAGGCCTGTGTTGTCCACGTGGCTCTTGTAGGCTTTGCTGTGGGGGTATCAGGTAGAAGTCGGCAGGGAGGGATAGACCAGGGTTAGTTTAGGGCCTTCATGAACAAATCAACCAAGCCTGGCTTGTTATTAGTTAGATGTAAACATCACACAGATTTACCATTGTAGTACAAGATGCTGGAACTCACTCTATATTCTTTGCAGGATCTGTCTTGTGGTGAGCATAATTGGTCTGTGCATCGGCCCAGGCTTCCTCTCTGCTGCCATTGTCATGATGGAGTGGGTGCGCTGTGGAAAATCAAATGAAATAATTGGTAACACCTACAGTAGCCTACAGAACGTACAGTAGAGTACAGTAGAGAGTTACAGTAATGCTCCTACCTGATAATGTGGAGAATGACACAACAAAGATCACTAATATGAGATGCATTGTTCTCTGAAGTGACAGGAGGTTAAATGCATAAAATAAAACCGTATATACTGAATAATAAACGAAAATAACTACTTTAAAATACAAAATCCTTTTTAAAAGTTTCCAAGACCATTAGCCGGCTTGTAGATGTGGAGTTTGTATGGTTTTTGGAGTGATTGTCCACTGTTCCCACCTTTTTAAATGTGCTTGCTATCCTGACCTCCACCTGTGTCAATATCCACCACGTGGAGGGTCAAGCTGATAACACATCTCAATAAGCACAACAAGTCTGAGTATGGTTACTGGAACACATGCCGTCAGTTTTTCAGAAGCCATTGGATGTAAGCTAGTGTGTGATGAAGTGCGTCAGAAGGCTTTTTCAACAACCTATATGGGGAGTATCTACTCCGCAGCCTGCCCCTTCTCTCCCCTTCCGTAAAACACATCCACATTGAGGTGCCTGCAGGGATTTTAACTCGACTAATAGCTATTTATTGTCTATGTACTGTACTGGTGAATGATACTGACAATGGAAAATAGACCGCGGCACTTATGTCCCCACAACGATTTATAAGGAAGTTCCGATCATACCATGTCATGTTGGAAAAGGGTCAGTACGGACACAGTAGTTCTAAAGCATGGGTCATATAGGGTGGTGATGTCTCTATCCAGAGAAAATAGATAAAGGGAAGGGAAAAACAGCAAGACAGATTGAATCAAATCAATCTATTGACTGACTGGCCTGCTTTGAAAATAGTTTAAACACTGTCCAAAATCCATCAATTTACTAATAATTAATTTAAGTCCAAAGCAACAGTTTAAAATGTTTAGAGCAACATGTTGCAATAAACATGTTATTTCTTATAGCAGTTGTAGATATTGTATAAATCCTTATTCTACTGCTCTGACACTGAGCACACTGCTCCCAGCTGATGGCTCAATATTAGAAATAATAAAACAATTCACACTGTGATTTTAGCAATTTTATAGATCAGTCAGTGATAACCCCCCCTCATTATTAATCTGTTTATATTTTTTTGTGTGATTTTTAG
Source organism: Amblyopsis rosae (assembly GCA_025399935.1). NCBI lineage: Eukaryota > Metazoa > Chordata > Actinopteri > Percopsiformes > Amblyopsidae > Amblyopsis > Amblyopsis rosae. The sequence goes on along the minus strand of JAODTR010005358.1, from coordinate 7,093 downwards.
CAACTGTATTAACCCTTATTGTATTGTAATCAATATTAGGCTATATTGTGAAGTGCTTTGTCAATATAGGTCATTGTAACATTCATGCCAATAAAGTCCATTGAATTGAAATTGATAGCTACATTGCAATCAATGTATAGTATATGAAATGGGGAGGAGGATGGCAGGGGGTGTTTACACGTTTTTCTATCACACATTCCACTGGCATTTCCTGTTGCGCGTATGCAAAGTGCAGACCTTTCTCTCAGAGGCATGGTGCTTGGATATATGGGGGAAAGTTGAATCTTGTATACTACGAGTTGTCATTAAAAGAACATAGTCCATGGATTCAGTGATGAAATGTAGGTTATACCACCCAAGGTTTATCTTTTCAATACAATCACAGTGAGGGTGAGATTAGAAAGGAATTTTCTTTTTTTACCCCAACTGTTTTGCAAATGTGGCTCCAAATGTTTGTGTACATGATTTTGTAGTGGTGTGTATTACCAGTACATCACCATGGTGATGGTGTATCACCAGGACAATCAGGATTACTGTTGGAGCTGCATTTGCAAAGCAGTTTGTGTAAAAAAAGAAAAATAATTTCTAATCTCACCCTCACTGTGATTGCATTGAAATGATGAATCATACATTGCAGTACTAAGATTATTCATCAGAGATACTATATTATCTCTGTTGAATAATCTTAGTACTGTAAATTAGTTGTAATTCTAACATGCATTTAAAGTTAAACAGACGATTCAGCAATGTGTACAGTAAGCGAGACTGCTAATTCTGTACATTGACAACAACATCTGAGCTGCTGTGAGATAAAGCAAAGTACACTGCTGGTGTGTTAGGAGCCAAACCATTAATCAGTTTCATGGTAGGAGTGAGAAGAACCAATACAGTAATCTGATCAGGCAGAAGCACATAGACTTGTCGCCGTCTCTATCCTGCTGTCTTCATGCAGACACCAGTACATCCACTCTCACTGTCACCCTACCTCACAGCTCCCATGCATTTTTTAACACACCAGTGAAAGTTATGCCTCCTTAGCCCTCTGGTCACCTGTTCCGTCCATTAACTGAGCAGATATAGGGGATAGTGAATGCTGTTGAGCAAGCTATCTTGCCATTTAGCTTTGGTAGCCTTCCGATGTAGTCTTCACTAATAGCTCAGGATTTTTCGTGATCCTGTTTGAGAGGTGGAACTACTTTGCAGGGATGTTGGGAATAGGGCTGAGGCTTAAAAACAATGTTTGAGGCAAGAGGTTTTGAGTGTTTTTTGTGGGTGTGCTTAGCAGGTTTTACTCAGGTGCATGGCGACAACTTCAGTCAACAGATCGATGACAGGCCTTCATGCAATCAAGGTAAGATGGATACTTGATATTGAAACTAGACCCTTGCCTGACTATAGCTTTCTTACTTCAACAAAAGCCAACATGCTGGCATTCAGTATGAAAGTAATACTTTGGTCATGTTACTGTACATCATGAACCAGAAACCATCTTTTTCTGTCGTTTCTCAAATGTGTAATATTCTCAAATGTGATTCTGCTATAATAGATATTTCCATTTGGGGTTCAAATGGAAATATTTAGGTATTTATATTACTTTGTCTTCTTATCTATTGATTGATTTGAATGGGATGGTTTAATAAAAGTTTAACATTGCTTTAACACAGCTTTAAAAATGCTATGCACTCTATATGTACAGAATAAATACTATGTGACGTAATGCTGATGCATACTATTGATTCATGAATGGAAAGCTACACTTATCACAATTTCATTTAGGTCTGCTTAAGACATGTAATAATGTATGAGGACAATTACTTTAGACATGGTTTACATTTTGATTTGTGTCATTTGTGATTTGAATTGGATTTTGGCTTTATTATATGTTGATGTATGCTTTGTGTTCCAAGTTTGTATTCATGTAGGCATAATCGTGATTAGTTGATCCTGGACCTGAATTTGTTATAAACGGATTTGTTCTTAACTTGGCTATTCCTTATTTAGACTCGCCACTCCAAATGTCAAAAGCACAAATTTGAACTGAAAACTCTGACAATGCTCAAAATGGACTTGGTCACTTCCCTGTTCATGTTCAAAACAAATGTGTTGACGTCACACAGGCCACTTCTGCCCAGTGGAGAGCCTTCATCCAGTCCCATGTCCGTTGGGAACCTATGGTCCGTCTGTGAGTGCCACGTCCATAGACGGTTGTCTTAGCTGTCCACCTCATCACTATTGCCCAAGACCCGGTCTGCCATCCTCTCTCCCTTGTGGCCCAGGAGCTCAACAGCTTCTGCCTGGCCAGGCCGCATGTTCTTGCCTAGGAGAAGGACAGAGCTTCCAGGTGCTTCTTTGATACCAACACATGATTACACGTAGAGTGTCAAAGTCAAGTGTGCCTGATAAAACATCTTATGGTTTGAACACGTTCACCTCTGACCCTTTATTTATTTATGTAATTCATTATAAGACACAATTAATTATTTATTAGCGTGAACTCAAATGTCTCGAGTTCATTTTATTTTCAAGTGTGTTGTAAACATCAGCTCCCTGGCTGGCTCAAATAAACAATACACTTCACAATCTGTAACTTGGAGCGCAGTGATCAGGTTCCTTCACAGCAGGGGTCTGGTTTCCTGCTCTGTTACAAGTTAGGAAGATTCAATTCTGTTTGTCTTATCCATTACAATTGTGTGCCGATGTGAGAACTTGAATGAGCAAATTGTTTGGTCTTTAATTTACATATTGTAATGGTTCACAGATTACAGTCTAATTTACTGCATGAATTAATGAATTCATACATATTTACATATATATATATATATATATTTACAAATAGACTTGCGGTTCATTGATTCAGCTTCTCGCCGATGTTTGTGCCCATGTTTTTCTTTTTAGACTAGTGATGGGCAGTGCCACTGTGTCCTGGAGTTCCAGCCCTCTGTTGAGGGAGATATGTGCGTACATAGAGTGTATGATGTCTGCCGGGATGGAAAAACACGTACGCAATATGGAGATTGTCTAGACAGACATCAGTGGGCGCTTCACTGCAAACAGCAGGTTAGCAGAATCTATATAAAATTCTCTCTCTCTCTCTCTCTCACTCACTCACTCACTCACTCACTCACTCACTCACTCACTCACTCTCACACACACACACACACGCATACACGCACACACGCACACACACACGCACACACACACACATACACATTAGATTCAGGTTACCTCTAATGACTGTATGTATTTAACAAATCTAGGTGACCTGAATTTCCAGGCTCTACGATCTGATGTATCTTACCGCTAGATGATTCTCAGAACACCATTATCGTGATCCTGTCAAATTCTAGACTTAGTGCTGTACAATACCACTTACCTCTGGGGAAATGGTGGTATACTGTAGCTGTCTTTTGTTAAAAGTGGCAATGTTTTCTTTTTATATTTAATTTATGAATTCTATTTTGTTTGTGATTTCTAATGGACCCTGAGCCTAGTAAAGTTGAACTGAACTCAGACTCTATCTATCTATACCTTAAAGTAAGTTAAAGGTGAATACCAGATGTCTGTTGATGCCAAAAATTCAGTTAATTGCTGTTTGCCTGTTCGTAGAATTCTGGCCTTGAAATCCTTGTATGTATTGCTTGGGGATGTTGAAAGAGGCAGGTTAATAGGAACAAACTGTTTGCCAAATGGGGCCACAAAATGCACAGCTGACTGTGTCCTAGATGTCTTTGCCCTTAACCTGATAGTAGTTTATCTAGTGTGGCCCGTTCACAACACATTGGGGCAGACTTAATATGTAACCATGAAATACTTTCATTCACATATTGTGTTTACATTTATCTTGGTCGCACATAGTTTTGGAAATCACTGGAAATGGGCCTTTACCCCAGTTACACTTTGGAACAGATATATGTAAGATCAAGGCGCCAACATCAATAATGTATTCATTCTATTGCAAGGTCATAGCCATGTTTATTTCTGGAATTGTCGACAACCATATGTCTCTTGAAAACAGCTGTCAATGTGCCCCGATCACAATTAATTCTCTTTCTGAAGAGCAACTTGAGAGCAGCAAATTCTGCAACCTGAAATGATCAGGAAGAGAAAGGATATGCTGTGATTACTGTGAATATTTAATTAGATTTTTTCATGCAGGTGTGTCAGTCTGCAGATGACTACCAGGGCTTTGATGAAGAGCTTGGTCTGTGCGTGTGCAGACAAACTACTGAAAGAGCCACATGTGGAGGCTTATGTAGGAACAGACCTTCAGCTGAGCTGAAGCTAATATGTCACCTCAGTGGAGACTTGGAGTTGGTATGGAGCAGAGACAGTCAGGTGGGCTTACAGTATGTTCTGTACATATGGAAGGATCGTTTAGTGCAGGGGTTCTCAAACTGGGGGTCATACTCCTCAGGGGGTCGCGAGACACAGAGGAGGGGGTCACAAGATGATTTTCAGAAAAAAAATAACAATTTAAAATGATTACAATTACATAGTTTAGCCATAATTATTAGAAGTAGTACAGTTTATACATTACGTTGATGTATTCTGCTACTAGCCTATATTACAATGCTATCAAATAATAATATGGCTGTTATTCTAATACCACAACTGGGGATAGCCGGGGTCGTGAGTCTCTGGCACTGTTATTTTGGGGGGTCGCGAGCTGAAACGTTTGAGAACCCTTGTTTAGTGGGTAGTTGTCTCCAAATATGCCTAGCCCCGACCTGCTCTGCTCTGGACTGTATTGCAACTGTATGTAACTGTAATTGATCTCTCTGTGAGTCACTTAGGATAAAAGCATCTGCTAAAATGACCTGATTGGTTAATTAACTACACTAATGACCACTAACTAAATCACTCATCAACAAACGTACACATATCCCTGTACAAGCCGCCTGTACACACAATATCTTCAGTTACAGTGCAGTGTCAGACGGAGTTTACGGAATATACTTAGGCCAGCTGTTTTCAAACTGTGGATCGGGACCCACAGGTGGGTCACTGAGTGGGAGTGAGTGGGTCACGAAAATTGCAAGCGGCCATTCAATGAATGAAGAATATCAATGAAAGGCTTCCGCCCTTTACTATCGTGTTGTTCCACTCATTGGTTGTAAGCAAGATTGTGGCAAAATAGCCTCCTTGTTCCTGATTGGATGACATCCTATTAAGCCGTGTGCACACCATAAATTGTGGAGCGCTCTTCTCAAAAGAATTTGGCGCACACTATTGGAACAATGACTATATTTGTGATAATAACTGTGTTTATATGTGTGTACGATAGGTGTCGGCCCTCTCAACTAGTGCGTTTAAAGAATGGGACTCCCAGGGAATTCTGTTTTGTGGCGGGCATCTCACTTCCTCCCGGACTGTATATGTTGTTCAGTGTATAGGTAGGAGACTCATACTGTATGCACACATCTCTGCGTGCAGATGCGTGTATGCGCACGCAGAGAAAGACAAACGTGCACGTTTGTATGCTGATGCATTGAGTGACGCAGAAATATAAAGATTAACGGACATTCTTCTGATATATGTCACTGCTTCTGCACGTCTGCAGCGACTGGCTTTCTGGGCCTTTTCCATGGCTTTCCGAAGGAACTTCAAGAGCTCCTTCCTGTTGCAAGTGAACAGGAAGCTCTCAGCTCAGCAGGTCAGTTAAAAACAAACCACTGTTCTGCCTTCGTGTAGTGTGTGTGTGTGTACATGTGCATATATATACATATATATATACATATATATATATATATATATATATATATATGTGTGTATGTATATGTATATATATATATATATATATATGACTTTCTACCACTAGTCATATATATACATATACATATTGTCATTGTCATACTAGTGCACCAGCATCTCAAACCAGCACACACACACACACACACACACGCACACACACACATGTACTCCCGACCGGCCTGGCAATGAAAACAAAGGACAACAGCGCTATTTTTACAACACACACAGTGATATCGTTCCCTGCTCAGGATGAAATTACACACTATATCTTTACATAGAAAATCATTATTTTCTGCTATCTTACTGTTTGTAGTGTTTGTATTAAAAGATTATCCCTGTGATAATTACATCTCTTATCATTCTTGTTTACAGATGGAGATTATGAAGCTGTACTGGATGCCCGTCGGGACGAACAGGCCACTTCCAACGGAGGGAGAGAACACAGTTTCGTGGATGAAGGCAGCAAGTCCAACGTTACTGGGGTTCCTAATCCGACAACATGTCTCCATCTTGGCGATGTCTTGCTATTCACTGTCAGCACACTGCACTACCCTCAGTATGACGTGTATGTGTCTGCTCCTACTGAATGGATGCACTCAAATGGGTGCCAGTGAAGCTGGTGTCCGTGTTAACTCTTGGCGATGTCTTCCAGTGATAACCTATACAACACCAACGCTGGCTTTGACTGGGGTGTATTCAGACAACTTGAGGAGAAGCTGACTCTGTCCTGGACACCTCCCAGACTGTTCTCTGTGGTCCTTAGTGAGCCGGGAGTGTATGTTCTTAGATTAAGCGGCGATCATTATAAACACATGGTAAATATAATGTTTAAAACACAAACTGTATATGTGAAATAAAGATGACGTAAAAATGACAAAAACAAAACAATGCGCCACATGATATCATGTAGTGCATTGGAACAAAATAACCAGATAAGCACCAAGATAAATGATAAGACTATAGGGCAATGAAATGCTGGCATACTCGTATTATATGAATGACATGATAAAAAAAAAAAAGATAAATATCAGACATAACATATTTTATTGTCCTCTTTACCGCAGTATGTAGAGTGATGTCAGCAGGAGATAACAGATAACATACCTGACACATCTCTTGTCCTGGTTACCTCAGTATGTAGAGTGATGTCAGCAGGAGATAACAGATAACATACCTGACACATCTCCTGTCCTGTTTACCTCAGTATGTGGAGTGATGTCAGCAGGAGATAACAGATAACATACCTGACACATCTCTTGTCCTGGTTACCTCAGTATGTACGAGTGATGTCAGCAGGAGATAACAGATAACATACCTGACACATCTCTTGTCCTGGTTACCT
>JAODTR010005357.1:0-11451 GCA_025399935.1 Amblyopsis rosae | reverse complement strand
GGGTTTGATGGCCCTGCCATGCTTCCTGGGGTTTCCCCTTCACACATTTACTCATCTTGGACTTTGTCTGTGTCTTGGGACACACATCTGGTGCCCATTCCCATAATTAGCTAGAGTATATGTAGCCCTGTTTCTCCCTGTCCTTGTCGGTTATTGTTTCCCGTACCGGTGAGTGCATGCTGTCTGTTTTTTTTACCTAAATTAAATGTTGTTATTCAAAACCCAACCTGCGTATGGTGTCTGCCAACTCACCCACTCACTCCGTGACAGCTAGAGCCAATGTGTGGATTTGAGAATTGGTGTAATGTGTTCAAATACATTTTGTTTTTGTTAGACCTCTAGCAGCATTCTGCACAAGCTATATTAATTGTTATAGGGAGACCTACAAAAATACCATTACAGTAGGCTATAGTGTATCTAGAAAAGGCATGGGAAAGGTTTTGTCTTGTTTGGACATACATCATCATAAGTTGTGCTATGTGTTTAAGGTAGGTTAATTTACTGATTTGATAAAGGTATCTATTAGTAAATGGACTGCATTTACAGTATATAGCGCTTTTCTAACTATGATACTCATTCCTAACCTGACATGCCAGAGGAATTGTTGTCACAAGTCCATCTGGGGAGCCTTACATTGAAACTGAATGGCAGGTGCATTCAAAAAAATACTTGGCAGTTGATTGGATGAACCATCTGTAGGCAGTATGCACACCTAAACCACGCCGGTGTAGCTATAAACACGACACTGGTTGGAAAGTTCAGTTGCTACTCGGACACATTCTAAATGATACCTCAAAATTATGCGAAATTAAACTGAAGCTTGCGAGGTCAGAATGGTTTTGCGAGGCTAAATCAATCCGGCCACTCAAAGCGATTTGCAGGATTGCTGCACATTCACCCATTTGTGGATGGTGCTGTCAGCCATGAACAGTGATACCTGACCACAGCAAGAAGTTGGGTGTCTTGCCCAAGGTCACTTTGAAACTTGATGAGGAGTGGGCAAATATTTTCACTTGGGGGGGCCACATTGAAAAGGTCAAAAAGCTGTACGGGCCACATTACGTTTTTTTTAACCAACATGCTAAAACACAAAAAAATAAAAACAAAACAGCTAACTTTGTTAACTTGGATATTTATGCATATAGGCTATTCCTATGTAACACCATTTTCATAATAAAACATAACAGTTCACTTTACCTATGTTTACATATTTCTTTACGCAGAAGTAAATAAAGTAGCATTCTGCAGAGCTTGTGAAGTAATTGTATGTTGTATTATTTTTAAATGTTTGATGGTTACGCACGGGCCGGGAGAATGTCTCAAAGGAATTTTGGATAACTTGCTGACCCGCTCTACCCACTGCGCCACAAGATTTGTTGGTTTATTTATTTTTTTACTTTTTAAATATGTTTTATAATAGGTAGGCCTATTATTAGGTTATTACAAGAACAACAATAACATACTCATATAGCCTATAGTTAGCCTATAGCCTTTATATTGTCATAATTTATTAGAAATATGTGGGTATACGTCATGCCTATATGCGCTAGTGCTGCCGTGCATGGCGTTTTATCCTCGATCCTTACTTTGCAAACACAGTCGTTACAGATTAAAAGCCTAAACTACGTTGTTTACAATGAGGCGGAACAGGCTAAGGGTTGGCAACGCTATGGGCTATGGGCAATGCTACCATGTGGAATTACAACTGAATAGCAAAATGTCGTGGCGTGAACTCAGTAAAGCCTACAAAATGTTATTGCTGGAGCACCAGCAAATCAATTAAGGTGCTTTTATTGTCACATAAAGTGAAACTCATCCTCTGCATTTAACCTGTCCCTCAAGAGAGCAGTGGCCACTGGGCCACGTGTTGCCCAGTGGCTAATAGGCCATCAGTGACACAATATGGCTCATTTACCCTGGACAAAGTTTCACTTTCGATTTTCAATTAGGTTTGAACTTTTACTTGTTTATAGCCTATACCTTATTAATTAATAGAGGAGAGGGGCAATATATGCGACTTGTCATTCCCCTGCACCACCTTAAAATTTAACCCCCCAACGTGTGAATTATTTCTAATTCAGCCATTTTAGTAATGTTGATATGTAATATTTTTGATATATTTATGCAGGTCCAGACATAAGCATTTTTTTTGGAAGACCTTTTAATAGCCTTTTAAAGGTTGCAGACCGCTGGCATATAGCCTAAAATATTTGTATTTATTTAGCTATAGGGAAATCGGGAACATTTATCAAAGAGACATATCATGCCGAAGTGTGAACAGCCCTTTAAGTCACAGTTCTATGTGCATGACAGTTTTATTGGGAAATCGAAAGTAACTTGTAGTCTGCGTTCATTAACGGCTGTGTCGGTCTATTTATTTAAACCTTGTCAAAACCTCTTTAGGCGAAAAGGTATAGGCTACATTATAACATATCTACATTCCAAATCATTGGTCAAGGTAAAAGTTAGTCTATTTTTCGTATGGATTCCTCACGGCTCGGATCTTTTCATTTTGCAACGTTATTTCAAACAACCTTCGTATCAGCTACGTCGTATTGTATCTCGAGGCACAGTTGATAACCCCGCACTTGTTATTCCTTATGCAGTCAGTCATTCGGACGTATGAGGAAACAAAGAGACGACAACCTGGGGAGTCGAATGGAGAGACCATATGCTGGAGACGACGCATTGCCTCGATCCTGTAGAATTCAGACAGCATAGTCTACTGAGCGGTCGACATATTGGTGGAACACGTGTATACCTCAAGGTAGGCCTAGGTATAGGATATGTCGTGATGTAATATACAGTCTGTAGGTCTACTTGAGGTATAGTTGTATGTATTCATGGCCGTGGGAAAATGGAACGTGTTTCAAGTAGGGGGTGCTGTGGGTATGACGTGAATATGTGAGTCAAAAAATATAATTTTTAAACAGGTAATTTAAAAAATCCCAAATATAAGAGTATCTGTTGCAGCTTTTCAAATGTTAAGAATTTAGTCGTGTACACATAATTCGTTTTTTCAATAAGATAAATTGGATATGGCCTTAAAAAAAGTAATGTGGTGCGAATGTGATTATTTATATTCAAACGTATTAATTTCCTTAACATGCTTAACGTAAAAAAAATAAAAAATAAAAAAGTGAAGTGTTTAGAAAAATGTATTACATTATATAATGTCTTTATTATATGAAGAATGTTTGAGGCACAGCTATTGTAATAAACCAACACATTTTAATTCCTCATTCAGACCCTTGGACAAAGGCTAATAGCAGAATGAAATCTGACTGGTCCTAATAAGTCTATGGACGGTTGCATATGCAGGAGAAGCGATAGGCTTGTAGACAGCGGATTGAGTGATGGCCCGCTGGTGGTATGGTATGAGCACTGACTGCAATTGTCGATATCTCAAGGTTTTTCTTTTGTAGGATACATTAATTAATTAAATTAAATTTTAATTAAAAGGCTCAGTCAGGGCTACTCTACAAAATGGGCAAGTAAATTACATTGCATACTACTTTGTAATGTCTTAATTTTTATTTTATTGTAGGCTAGACCTAATACATGCTATGCATGGACAGAACTCCACCTAGTGGATTTATGAAACGCTCTGGGATTATGTTCTTTATAAATTTAAATAATTTAGCATATATTTGCAGATATAAATGATATATGCTTAATGTGTAATGTCATAATATTGGTGTAATATTGTAACACCCAGCAGACACGTCTATTAAATACCATGGGTTACGAAACCAAGGCGCAACGTGTTACTTGAACAGCGTGCTGCAGGTACTTTACATGACCAAAGACTTCAGAGAGGCAGTGAAGAGGTCTGTCATCTCAGTATATGATTTCAATCAAATAGCCTAGACAAATAAGGAAATAAACTGTTTTTTTTTTGTTCTGTAGTCACTGCAGTGCAAATGCCAGCACGTCCTTGATTGATCATCAGCTAAACACATTGTTTTGTGGTTTGAAGACGCGTGTAGAACAGACACGTGATATCACACAAAGACTAGAAATGAAAAATGGTGAGATGCTCTACTGTAAATGATAAAGAAATAGACAATGAAGCCTGCATGTTGACTAATGAAACATTATGCACCCAACCCCCAGTGCATCAACAACAGGACGCTGCTGATTACTATGAGAAGATTCTTCGTATGACAACTCGTGAGGCTTCACAAGTAGGAGCGCACTCACTACATTTTACATTTACGGCATTTGGCAGACACTTTTATCCAAAGCAACTTACATGTGGTACATTTGTCATTAGTTGGACAGGTCATACACCATTAATTGTAAGCAACCAATATTATATTACACTAGTTCCAGCATCTTGTCATCATACGACCATGTCAATATATAATTGTTCCTAATATTAAAGTGCTAAATGCATAAGGGCAGAGTATGATTTTTTTTTTTTTTAAACAGTAGAGAGAAAAGGAAAAAAATACAAAAAAACTATGTGGGGAAGAAACTTGAGTTACACTCTACGTTATGCTTAGTGTGCATGAGACCTAGCCTAACAGTTGCTCTAGTTGAATGTACATCGTTATTATGGCACTGTTTTAATGTTTTAATTCTGTGTTTAGATCTTCCATGGACAGTTAACTCATCGTATCACGTGCACTGGCTGTGAAAGAACAACTGATGCAGACGACCCGTTCTGGAGTATCCCCCTTGCCATGCCTGATCCCTATAAAGACTATGATGTGGTAGGACACATCAATAGGCCAACACAAATACCATTGGCAATGTTAATATGTCATTGGAAAACTAAAACCGTTCTGTACATTTATGGCAGAGGGATGGTTTTGAAAGGTTTTTCCAACCTGCAACTCTCAATGGAGATAACCAGATGTATTGTGACACGTGTGACTCCAAACAAGATGCCACTGTTGTAAGTTATAGAAATAAATATAGCAGTCAATGTGTATATGCCTACAATAAGTCTATGGTTAAGAATAATAATGTAGTAAATGTATTGGGCTGGGAGCAACATTACACAATACAACGTTGGCTATGTGTGCTAAAGTATAAGCTGCACTTATATATATATATATATTTATATTTATTTATTTATTTTCAAATTTAAAAACATTTTGTATTCAATATGTTTATTGAAGTTTATATGGTATACTAATTGCACATTTTCCACCTCTTGTGTGTGTAATGTATATTTTAACCAGGCATTTGAGCTAAAGGAACAGCCAGATGTTCTGGTATTGCTTCTGAAGAGGTTTGACTTTAACAAACAGTACAGGAACTTTGTCAAAATAAACAGCAGTGTGGACATCCCTGATGCACTGCACACACCACAGGCAGAGGTATACATTAATATATACTGTATAGCACTTATTACACAATATATTACTGAAATTTGGAAATCTAGTGTATTGTTTAGATATAAGTTGAATGACGCTGGTTTTTAAGGTTTTACTAACACAAAATAAATGTATATATTACATAATGCATGAAGGTCACTGTCTCAATTTTAGTAGGCAGGGGAGTAAGTTTATACTGTATCTGTCCAATGGTAATTTAAGTACTAGTGCTTACTTTATAAACATTGTCCTCTGAAATGAATAACAAATATATTTAGATGGATGAGTTAATGAATGAATGAGAAGCATCAGTTGCTCAAGGGTACTTCAGCAGGTGAAAGTCCGCTAATAACAGCAATGTCTTTTATTCTTCTAATGTTTTACTCAATGTTGCCCTCACTGTTTGTACCACCTGTGGTTAGAAACCACAGACATATGAGCTATACGCCATTGTGGATCATGTTGGGGATCTGTATAGAGGACACTACACAGCTAGAATCAAGTCCCTGGATGACGATGACCATGGTAGATGGTACCGGTTTGATGATGACAGAGTCACAGAGGTGAGACAGGTCATCTCCACAGCACTGCTCTAGACAGCAGATTGCTAGCAGCATATTGTATCCAATCCATTGACATTGAGGCTCCATAACAAGGTGAATAATAATGTTTTCCTGTGACAGGTTGATCCACATCAGATCAAAGCAGTAATACAGAGGTTAATAACGTTTTGCGTCTTTCTGCCATTGCTCAGCCATGCTTGGATCCTTATTTAGTATGGCTGCAGGCCCACAAGACTTGACATGTTGTGCATGTAAACACTTCTAATTCAGGCATCTCCTCCTTTAGGTCCCAGAGCGCTTATCTCCTTTTCTACAGGAAACAGCAGAGTAAGTTTTCATGTAGTTTCAATATTCGCAATGTCTTTAACTTTACTCCATCTTATTGTCATGCCTTCTCAATGTGTTCTCATAGTGCATTCTCTATCAGTTCAAGAAACCAACCGCCCAGCTTACCAATCCTCAGAAGAGCAACAGCATCCTATCAGTGACCTTGCTGAGATGGCTAATGACACATTGGCTAATGAACATGAAGGCAGACCCGAGACACCCAATGAAATGGGAGCAGAGCAACCTGGACCAGTAACCCCAAGTCAGGTGTCTGTGGCTAAGACAGGAGAAGGAAGCAGGAGAGGTGAGGATGAATCCCAGCAGACAGATCAGTGTGAACCACCATCCGGCTACAGTGAGAAACATGTGACTGAAGACTGTGGTGATAAAGCAGATGTAGAGAGGAGAGTCAGACAGAACCAGCCTCCTGCACAACAGGTGGACAGATGGGAAGAGTCTAACACATCACAGTTTACTGAAGATGATGAAGACATGGTGGGAGATCTTAGGGAAGCACAAGCACTTCATGATATCATGAATGAAGAAGCCAAAACAGGACAGCATGAACAAGTGGCATCAAGTGGATGTAATATAGGTGAAAACAAGTCTGAAGTGGATCAGGACAATTATATAAGTAAGGGTCATGAGGAGAAGACAGGGAGACGAATGGCCAGTGTTGGAAATAGAAGAGCAGAAAGCATTAACAAGAGACCGATGTTGACTAAACATGACCTCTGTAAACAAGCAGGTTCTCAAAGCCCTGACGTAGGACATCACAACAGTGGAACTGTAGTAGGCCATGAACAGAAGTGTAATTTTAGCAGGTTTGCAGGATGTGGAGCTCTCCCAGAGCAAAGGGCGGACAAAGGAAACCATGGTGAGGTTTCAAACCGTCATGCATTCAGGCATTCTCAGTGTGTTTTGACAGATACAGAAAGGAATAAAAATGGTGTGGGTAATAAAGTGTTCCGTGATAAAGTAACTACGCACTACGAGGGTGATACGGAGATCACCACTGAGCATTACGCCATACCCAAGTGCCCAGCTTTGCCACCAATCTCAGGTCAAGGTTCATCTGCGGACACAGGTGTAGGTAGTGGAACAAATATGCAGGGGGACAACTGTGATGTGATCCAAATGGGAAGGTCTGACTCAACAGAATGTTCAGAGTTAACACAGTTAATGTCCTCTTTAAGCTTATAGGAGGGTGCAGCGGTAGCGAGTGGAGCCTCCACACGGGGTGTAGTACATAAAGGCCAAACGGAGACACTCAAAGGAGACCTGGGTGGTGCGGGCGTTGTAAGGCAACCTACGAAGGGGGAATACCCACATACAGAGAAACGTTTTGGAGTCTACAATTAAAAGACTGCACGAGGAAATGCCAAATAAGATTGAATGTGAAACCACCATCAGGCCATGATGAGAAACGTGTGACTGACATCTGTACCGATAAAGCAGATTAAGATGGAGAGCTTTGCCTTCCGGCTCAGCTCTCTTTTCGTCACCACGGTGCGGTAAAGCGATTGCAATGCCGCTCCCGCTGCTCCGATTCTCCGGCCAATCTCTCGCTCCATAGTCCCCCCACTCGCGAACAAGACCCCGAGGTACTTGAACTCCTTCACTTGGGGCAAGGACTTATTCCCCACCTGGAGTAGGCACTCCACTTTTATGTTATTTATCCTAAATTAAACTGAATATTTTATGAAATTAATACATTTAATAGGGCGTTTGCTACATCTTAACTCCAGTTGTGTACTCAAACCACTATCTTTGTGAATATTAATGATCCTATTTGCATATGGTTTCTTTGAAATCCTTGAATAAATGACACAAGCATGGCAACGCATTTAATAAAGTACAAATGACCTTGTGGAAACGATCACTATGCACTTTAAAATATTTTACTCAATTGTTGTATCTTATACCAATCACAAAACATGTCATCATGGGTTATTGAGTTGGATCTCAATGGGTCCAATAGAAAACAGATACAGAGAAACAAAGGCATAGCTTGTAAACAACACTTACTGCCACTTAAGGTGGGTCTAGGGATTGTAAACTAATAAGTTTTTTTTTGTCATTCAGTGATTTCCTCTATTTACTAAAGTCAAAATAATCCATAAACGGTGCTTTATTCTTCTTCTATTTTTTAACTAAATAAATTGTTACATGAGATCAGGCCAATGAGTTAGGCAATACATTCCACAAAGGTTTGACGCCTGCAGACGTCAGAAAGGTTGGACTATAGCTCCTACTGGGAGCCATCTAAAGTCAAAGAGATTTGGAACCCAAAGTTAAGAGACTACCGTACTTATCACACTTTATTCAGTCTAATTCCTTTTTCAAAATAATTTTTTTCTCAAAACTACTTTCATGGTGAGGTGTTTTTTTTTTGTTTGTTTTCCTTTCAGAAAAAGAAAAGGTTTCTATAAATTTCATAATGTTAAAGCAACTTTGTTTGTTTATAACCCATCTAAAGGTGTCACTCAGTGACAGCCACTGTGTATGATCAACTATATGCAAAGTCTTGAAAATATAGCCTCTATACCTTTACCATAAAACCACATTACTGGAGGTTCTAGATGTGTTTTTTTTTAAAATAAATTATTCTGATTTATTTGCACTTGCATTTAATCAAATAAATATAATGTATTTTCTCTAAGCCAGGTGGTTAACATAAACAATTATGTGTGAAATTCTGAAAGTAATCCTCTAGAATTCTGAATGAAATTAAACATGGGAAACATTCAAATGTGTGTTTTGAATCTTATCACATCAACTAAGGATGTACTATTGTGTGTTTTATGTTATATAAATTGCATATGAATCTGAAATAACATACCATTACAGTTATCCCAACGCCAGTAGCCTACACACTATGCCTACACAACATTGACCTAAAGTCACTAGGTTTGGCTGTTCATACCTCCCGTAGTTGTTTTACGTCACACGCAAAAAACATGGCTGCCATCAGGAGTGGGGTGACTCCAGGTTGCTTAGCAAGATGTTTTCTAAGGCAGACGGGAAAATCAAACCAAGGAAACCCCTCGCTCTCGGGAGGATGGCACCAGGTCTGTTGTTGTCTCTTGATAAAGTTCGTAAACACACGTGCTTTGTTTTTTAGTAAACAGTTGTTTAATGAAAAGCTAACTGGCTAGCCGGCCAGCATGCACCACTGTCCGTGCCGTCTGTGACTGACAGTTCAGATTACTGCTCAGTAGCCTACCGACGGACGAGAGCAGTTCAATTGATCAGTTGTATCGGTTCTATTCGACAGTAATTCATGTCAAATAGATATTGTATAGCAAATTACTAATTTACGTAGACATCTGTGGGAAATTTCGTTATCTACAGTACATACTATAAACCATAATGTACCGTACACAAATGGCTATAATTATAAAATATTTGTGTTTTAGCCGTGTGCGTCCCTGCGTCTGTCTACAGTAATTGCCCCTATCTATGCCAATTGCCAACAGGTATTGCTACAGAGATCTCAACTTCACACGGTGGTTGTGTGTAGAGGTTCGGCCACCAGGCTTCTCCTGGGCAGAAAACGCAATGGGAGGTTCCCATTGGCCAACGCTGTTGCGGTCAGGCACAACAGCAGCTCACAGGTGAAAGGGTGAATGGTGCTGCTGACATGAGGCTGGAAGGTGTATCTTTACATTTGACATATTTCATTCTCTCTCTAATGTGTCTCTGTAATACAAGTCACTGTGAGCATCCAACCGCCATATTTGGTGTTAAAAACTTTTCATAGTTATATTCAGAATTCTTTATTGTCTGTCTCTTCCATAGTAACAATATGGTCTCTTCTAACATCTGTATCAAATTTGCAGATTCCGTTTGAAACTGTTTCCGTGGATCCTCGCAGCTCCACTCCCCTCATGGAATCCACTTTGGCCTCTGACCTCACCCCCTTCCTCACACAGTCAATCACAGAGCAGGTGGGTGAGGCGGCATTACAATTGAGATGCCATCTTTCCACGCCAAGGTATGACTGTTGCTAGAGAGAAGCGAGTGGCACAAACGTATGCCGACATCTACGTCACACGTTTGGAGGGTGGATGAGGGACTGATCTCATAGATTTACACAGCTGCATTATAATTCCCAGCGCTTCATGCAAGACTATGCAAAATGTTGTTAGGTGTTTAGGGTGATACGCCAACTTAAAGGTAGGGTCAGTCATTCTTGAAAACGCTTGCTAACATCAAGCCAAATCAAAACAATATCTCTTTTCAGCGCGGCCTCACGAATTGAAAAGCATTGTGAAGCAAAAGGCTAGTAGGCCAGTACGGCCTTGTTGTTGCTAGCGGTGTTCCTATTTACGGAGCCAGGGCTGTGTAGAAGTATCATTTTTTCTACACGCGCAGAGAACGTTAAGCTAGCAAAATACGAGGAGATATTTTGTGAATTTGACAAAGTGTATTAGCTTGCAAAACTGGCTATGTTTTAAGAGACCGGAACTGCACCACTTTGTATGCTAAAATTTATGTTGCTGTGGTGCCGTTCTCAGGTCCCCACGGCAACCCCTGTCGCAGAGGCATCCTCCCCTGCGTTCTTCCTCTCCTCTTCCGCCCCTCTGCCCGCTGAGCCGGCCCTCAGCGTCGCTCAGCCAATCCCTGAGCATTTAGTGGATGCTGCGCCTGTGACCGCGGGGGACGTCCTGCAGGGGGCGCTGTCAGAGCCCAGCCTGGTTGAGCTGGGCCTGGCTGGCCACACCCCTGTGGGGCTCATCCAGAACCTTCTGGAGGTCATGCACATGGACCTGGGCCTGCCCTGGTGGGGAGCCATCATTGCAGGTAGTTATATATTATTGTAAGCACGATTATATAACACGAGTACTCTGTAATTTTGGAAAATTTTTATTGCATTTTTTTTTTAAGCGATGAAACAGTGAAAACGCCTTCACATTTTCCTTAATTCCCTGTTAATTTGGATTAATAGCACAGCCCTAGCAGGTAGGCAACTGGCTCTAGGCAATTGTCTCTAGTCTCAGCCTCTTCATCAGCACTACGTCACATAAGAGACTGTCTCTAGTATCAGCCTCTTCATCAGAGCTACGTCACATAAGAGACTGTCTCTAGTATCAGCCTCTTCATCAGAGCTACGTCACATAAGAGACTGTCTCTAGTATCAGCCTCTTCATCAGAGCTACGTCACATAAGAGACTGTCTCTAGTCTCAGCCTCTTCATCAGCACTACGTCACATAAGAGACTGTCTCTAGTC
>JAODTR010005356.1:0-11452 GCA_025399935.1 Amblyopsis rosae | reverse complement strand
ACATTGTTCATCTCAGTAAAAGTCAGCAAAAGATGCTACGTCTTACTTTTTTTAAACAATGCGTCGTGTGAACCAGATGCTGGCTGCCTTGTTAAAGTCTCTCTCACCCAGCACGTTGATTTGGCATAGCTTATAGTTGCATATCATATTTCAGGTCTAGGAAAATAAACTACTAATCTTGAATTCTATGCCAAAATGTAGGAATTGTGTTTTCACTTATATTCTTGGCAGTACTGTGTGGATTTTGTTTGCCTGTCTTGCCTTCTGAAGGGATGTTAATATTACTGTGACTAAGTGTATTGACAGAGAAAACAATCGGAGGAAAGGTGAATCATGATGGAGGGTGTCAATATTATTTTGTTAACCTTTGTATTGTGACTTAATTGTCTTTAATATCGACATCTAAAAGTGTGGCATACACCCCACCCAAAGCTTAACAGGTTTACAACATTGCATATGTTTTCCAGGACATAAATAATAAATAGTGGGTGTGCAACATTCACAGGAAGTGGCAATGTTGCTCTGACCTGCTTAATGCAAGGTGTGTGTGTGTGTGTGTGTGTGTGTGTGTGTGTGTGTGTGCTCAGACTCGGGTGAGGGAAGTGCTAAACAGAAACTTTGTTAAGGTTTCCTTTTTTTTGCACTAGAAGCACTTCCTCTGCCTTCAGTCATTCAACCAATGCTCCCCACCTCTCTCTGTCTCTCCCTCCCTGTCTCTCCCTTTCTGTCTTCTAGCTGATGATCGACACCCCAACTTCCCCAATCACCAGCGGCCTTCCCCTGTTCTTTGTAATCACAGTGACTGCCATCAAACAGGTGGGGGCACACACTACACGACTTCCCCTGTTGTTGGTTCAAAGTAGGAAGTGCCGTAATCACTAACATCCTTAGCAATAACCGAGCCCAGTCCAACTCTCATTCTCTCAATTAAAATCAGCCATCCAAGAAAACTAAAGATGTAATTGAACGCATTAGTACAAAAACAAAAACAAACTGTATTTAAGTGTATAAAACATTTGAATCATTGTTAAATGCTGCTGCGTTCTGTCATTTGACTTGTACCTTTTTCCGCCTCGGTCTGTCTCGGCCTGTCTCTGGTCACCGGTCTTCTCCCTGCCCCCCAGGGCTACGAGGATTGGCTGAGACACAAGGCAGACAACGAGGTGAACGGGGCACCGGTGTTTGTTGTTCGCAGCGGAGGCCTGGTCCAGACCAAGTCCAAGAACATCAGGGTAACTTGTGTGAATAGTACGGGGCCAGCCACACAAGGGCGTGGATCAGTTGCTTTGCTTGGCCAGGGAATCTACTGTATTTTTGCTGGTAATCATGGTACTGTAGATACAATAGCTCAGAGAAGCTGTAGATATGCAAATGTATTCTGTCACCTGGTGTTGTTTGTGTAATCCTGGCACTCCACATTTGCAAAATGTCTTCTCAAATAGCAATACGTCTATGTGGGAAGAGTGTCGTAACAATTGTTCACTTAAGTGTTCTGTGAAATGGCTTCATTGCTGGGGGGGCGGCTGTGACAGACAGATCAGCACTCCAGCAATGCTGTCTATCACGGCCACGTTGAAAAGCAGGCAGTGTTTGCCTTTTTCGGCCAGATGACGTTTGGCTAAGTAGATTTACAACACAGATGCTCTTCCTATTTATTACATTCACGCGGTTATTTCTCACCTCATTGGATAAGCTGCCTGCCGGCTGACAGATTCACGGCTGAACCGTTATGAAACCAAGAGTTCAATCCAGGCTGCCTTTGATGGATAATAAATAGGAGTTGTGACGGTTGAGGGAAAGTGTTTTACAACTCTAATTCTAACCAAGCTGCAACTCCATTGAGCGTAAATACAGAGCCTCTCTGTGCCTGTGTGTGTGTGTAGGTGGGGGACATAGTGCGCGTCGCTAAAGATGAGACGTTCCCCGCTGACCTGGTGCTGCTGTCATCCGACCGGGCCGAAGGCACGTGCCACATCACCACAGCCAGCCTGGATGGAGAGACTAACCTCAAGGTGTGTGTGTGTGGGAGGTTGGGTTTTGCCCCGACCCCTCATGACTTCATCTGATGCTAAAGCCTCCCGCTCATCGGCCACTCTGTTGCACTCCTCCTCCCTACCACACACGTTCACCTTCTCTCGGACCCTAAATGGATTAGCTTCACCTTTCTAATTAAATCGAGGCATTTAAGGAAACAAAGGAACATCTTCCCTCTGAAGGCCTGTGTCGCCTGAGGGTTTGCGATCCAATTATTCCACTAATAAGGTTTCTCTTCTCCTTGTTCCAGACATAATGTTTTCAAGCAGTGCGGTTCCTGAGTTTTGGTAGGCAAGGCTTTGGGGAATAAACTGGTAGTCCATGGTAGTTAGCGGTGTCCCCTAAAGCTCCAAAACTGCGATTTTTGGCAGTGATTAATGTTGCCCCGGACAAAAAGCCTCCCTGTCGCATACAATGCCTGCCTTTAAAAAAAACGTCGGCCAGCGGCCTGGCTTCAACTGTTTACGTTGGGGGGGGGGGGGGGCGGGGTGTTCCGCACATTCACCAAATATCTCCTCGCCCTCTGCTAGCTTACCGCTCTCTGTGCGTGTTGAACAAATAGGACAATAGGGATTCGGGGATGGACGTGCAATAAACAGAAAATGTGAGAATCGCATCCCGCGAGTCTCGTTTCTTCCCCATCTCTCTCTCTCTCCCGGGTGAGGGGCTTGTCCTCCCCTGGAGAGCATCTGACTGGAGCATCTGAATTATAGATTGAAGGCCCTCTAGCGCAGAGCATGCACCGATTATTCCTGCGTCGATGAAATGTTAGCCTGTGTTTAACGGCAGCGCTGCCCAGCATTCACTGCGTGTGTGTGCGCGTGCGTCTGTGTGTGTGTGTTTGTAGACCCACTATTCGGTGCCAGAGACATCTGTGTGTCAGTCCGAATCAAGACTTGAGGCTCTGCAGGCGGTGGTGGAGTGTCAACAACCTGAGGCTGACCTTTATAGGTAAAGCGTGCGCACGCGTTTATGGACGCAATCTATGTTTATTTTAACCTAATGTTTAATCATTTAGATTGTTTAACTTGAAGCAGAAGCACTGTTGTGCAGGTCATATGAGAGCCAATAGGAGCCTACAGGAACACGGAAATACAGTGTTGTCATGAGAATACTGTTTACGATACGTTATGTGGAGCGCCTCAACAAGCACTGATAAATGGTATAAAAAAAATGTTCGTTCCCCTTCGGCCATCTTAGAGCAGACAAGTTTTGTTTTTTTTTGTAGTTTTTTTTTGTCTGGTAAATTTTGTAGGTGGTACTTTCATCCACCCACACCGGTTTCCCTCTCACTTTCTCCATCTGTCCTCTGAACAAAAATGTCTCATGTTCTGCAGGTTTGTTGGTCGTATGACAGTGACTCAACAGGGGGAGGAGATAGTCAGGTGAGACCACAATCCCTTTGGCAGTGATGATTAGGTGTATTTGGTTTGGGTAATTATGTCATGCTTATGCAGCTGCAGAGGACTTCATTGGTGCCATTTTGTCTTTAGCTGAAGTTCTAGAATGGTCTCTATTTATGATTACTGTAGTAGCTAAATAATGCATGCATGCAATTAATGTGTTGTGATTTCTGTTGCAGATAAACTGTTTATACTACTTGAGTTAATAATGTATTCATGTTGTTTTCTGTTTGTGTGTGTGTTTATCAGACCGCTGGGGCCAGAGAATTTGCTGCTGCGTGGAGCCAGGTTGAAAAACACCAAAGAGATTTTTGGTAGGTCCTTATGATGGCAGTTAGGGTAATAGTTCTTGTTCCGCAGATCTTTTTTCTTTCCCACATTTTAGAGGATGCTGCACATCACTTAGCTCTCGTCACAGCACTCTGTATTTTGTATACTGATCTATAGGCTCTTTCACTGCTGTTTGCTGCATGTGGAAAATGGCTTAGTCAGCAGCTTTTCTCTGCGACAGTGTTGTCCTGAACTTTGTTTGAATCTTTCACTCGCTGCATTGTGCGTGTGATTAAACATGGTAGGGTCAGGTGCCTCTATGCAGGAAAGTATGTAATCGTTTGAAGACACATAATGCTATTAAGATGCGCTGACATTTAACATTCATGAGGAGGGTCAACCGCGGTCAGATGTGTTGTCAGTGAAAGACCACGGCATAGTTTGAAAAAGAAGCGTGTTAAAAGGTTGTGTGTACAATAGCTAATGTATGGATTCATGCCACTTGCAGGATACAGCCATGCTTAATTGCTGAGTGTACTGTAGCCCACAGAGCTAACTGGAATAGCTGCTGTAGGTAATGATGTGAATCCCATCAAGCCATCTGCTTCTCACTATTTTTTCTTGAGCTTTTCAAATGGAAAAAGAGCCTAAATAGACTCTACTGGCTGTTTTTGCTCCTTTCCCACATTTCACACTAGGAGTCCTTGTTAAAGGCAGGGTCAGTTGTTCTTGAGAACGCTTGCTAACTTCGAGCTCAAGTCAAAACAGTATCCCTCCGCAGCACCACCCCACACATTTGAAACGCTTTGTGAAGAAAAGCGTAGTACTACAACTTTGTTGTAGTGAGCAGTGTTCGCCACTTTTTGTGTTCCTATTTACGGAGCCAGGGATATGTAGAAGTATCACATTATTTGTTCAACACGCACAGAGAGCGGTAAGCTAGCAGAGGGCGAGGAGATATTTGGTGAATTTGACAAAAGGTGTATTAGCTGACAATTAGCTTGCTTTGCCTCCACAGGTGTGGCAGTTTACACGGGGATGGAGTCCAAGATGGCCCTCAACTATAAGTGCAAGTCCCAGAAGCGCTCTGCTGTTGAGAAGTGAGTGAGCGCCTCTTTCTTCTCCCCCAACTCAATATTCAGACACGCCTCTCAGACAGCCAGCCAGGCCCCTAACTGCTGCGTTTCCCACTGGGACAGGTCCATGAACACCTTCCTGCTCATCTACCTGGGCATTCTGCTGTTCGAGGCCGTCCTCAGCACCATCCTCAAGTACGCCTGGCAGACGGAGAACAAGTGGGACGAGCCATTCTACAACCAGAAGACGGAGCAGGAGAGAAACAGCAGCCCGGTAAGTGTACCTCTTCTGCTCGATGTACCGGGGCCATCTGATGCGCTCACTGATTTGCCTCCTTAAGTGGGTTCCGTCTGGCAGGCCCGCCGATAAGTCCCCCCTTCCACACAAGCGCGCGCGCGCACACACACACACACACACATTCACACACGCACACGCACACCCGTGTTTCCGTGCCAACTAATAATGGTGCGTCTCTGTCTGTCCCCTCTTAGAGAATCAGTGAGTAGATGGGGGGGGGGGGTTTAGAAATGATAGATGGTGCACTGCGCTCTGCCAACCACCCACCCACACACACACACACACACGATGCTCTGGACGAGTCCTGTGGACTGTAGATACTGTGACAGGGATTAAGAAGAAGTGGTCGTCAGGCAGGCGGCCAGCCTTTCAGACTGCCTGCCAACACCAATCATTCTTTCTCTCAGCTACGGCTTTGCTCCCGCCCCGCCCCGCCCCGGTTGTTTTTCTTTTATCTTAAGCCTCGGGCACATGATGTGTCATTCTCAGGTTATTTTGCCTTCTTGTTTTTGAAAGGACATTTATTTATTTTTATTGTTTCACCCTCAAACCACTGTAGTGGCAAACCTCTTGTCAAATCGTGTACTTGTCAATAAGGCATGTAGTGGGCCGTGTAGAATTTTGTTCACATACATTACTTTTGCTGTCTCTCTCTTCCGCACATTTCTCATCGTATTTTCACAAAGTAAAATACTAAAAGTGCCACACAACGGCTGTATGTTCTCTATTCTCACTGTATTACCAGTAATGCAACCTCTCCTTCCCTTACCTGACCCAGATCTTGAAGTTCATCTCAGACTTCCTGGCTTTCTTGGTGCTCTACAACTTCATCATCCCAATCTCACTCTATGTTACCGTGGAGATGCAGAAGTTCTTGGGGTCTTTTTTTATTGGCTGGGATTTGGACCTCTACCACGTGGAGAGTGACCAGAAGGCCCAGGTCAACACCTCTGACCTCAACGAAGAGCTGGGACAGGTAAGAGACAGACGCGCACACAGTCACACCTGCTAAACGCCGTGTTTACTGTGAACTGAGTGTGTGTGTGTGTGCGTGCGTGCATGTCCGCCACCCAGGTGGAGTACGTCTTCACCGACAAGACAGGCACGCTAACGGAGAACGAGATGCACTTCCGGGAGTGCTCCATTAATGGAACCAAATACCAGGAGATCAATGGCAGACTGGTGCCAGAGGGCCTGGCTGGAGACTCACTGGACGGCTCTAGGCCTCTCCTGGTTAGACGCACGCCTGTGTTAAACCCCCCCCCCCCCCCCCCCAAAATATTAGTTTGGATAGCTTGTATTCCCATACCTACATATGCTGTGTGTCTGCAGAGTGGTGAGGAGATGTGGTTCCTCCAAGCTGTGTCGCTGTGTCACACGGTGCAGATCAGCTATGAGCAGCCTGACTGCGTAGCGGGGGTTGGAGACCCCTTCTCTCACACCAACGGTTTCTCCACCAACAACATGGAGTACTACGCCTCGTCGCCTGATGAGAAGGCTCTGGTGGAGGCCACAAAGAGGCAAGCCTAGTCAAGTCTGTCCTTAATTTACAGCCTAGGGGGGTTGCTTAGCAAACATATAAAGGCCCTGTATCGTTCCAGTTTCCAACTGTCATTTTGAACAGACTTTTATTGAACACCATTTGACATGCCCTAATGTAATTTGCCAACTGACTGTGAGTGGAGGGATAGTTCAGGGACATTGGGCTACAATCCAAAAAGGTCTGAGTCTTTAAGGTCTGACTCTAATATTTTAAAGGGTAATTTTGGCAAAATCCTTCAGACAACACAACTGGGAAAAAACATGATTTTCGTTATAAAAGGGCTCCTGTGTGCCATCTAGGCAGCTGCATCCGACCCTCCGCTACCCTAGGCTTATACCACTGCTTAAAATAGTTTTCGCTACTCTAGAGCTCGGGTTCTCAAACTTTTAAGGTCACGACCCCTAAAATAACAGTGCCAGAGACTAGTAGGGACGCTCGGTATCCCCAGAGGTGGTAGGTGCATAAAAGCTATAATATTATTTGTTTTATTATAAGCTAAGTAAACCATACTACTCCTAACAATTATGGCTAAAATATGCTATTTCTAATCATTTTAAAGTATTATTTAATTTCTGAAAGTCATCTCACCGCCCTCACTTTAAGAACCACTGCACTAGACTAGAACATCTTTGTAATTGTTTTTTTATTTGTTTTGCTGCTAGCCACCTTGGTATGTGTTGTGGTGCCAAGCACGTGCTAACGGCTCTTTCCCTCAGGATGGGAGTGGCTTTCACTGGCTGCAACGGTGAAACCATGGTAATCAAAACAGCTGGCAAGTCGGAAAAGTAAGCATACACACAGTACAGTACATCTCCTGTGTGCAGCATTTAGCGTTGTTTTAACAGATTTAAGGATTCATTTGTTTTGTTGACACAAGCTGGGTAAATGCTTGCAAACGTTTTAGCAGTACTGTATGTATCATGACTATACTATATACTATGGACAGTATCTGTCTATATTATGCATCTGTCTATAATATGTATATTTCAGCCAACTGTTTTATATCACTGTATTTACTATGTAAGATATCCTTGAGTGTTGAGAAAGGCGTCCAAAATAAAATGTATTATTATTATTATTACAAACATGCATTGAAAGAAATGTAGCACAAAGCATCTTGGGGGGGAACCAATAAAGCGGCCTCTTAGCGTTTCCTTAATTGTACTTGTTTCGCTCAATAAAGTTAGCGCAATGTGTCTAGCAGCTCAGATGACACCGGTGTTAGTGGGGCAAACCTTGAAGTGAATGTGACTCTGCCTCAGGTATAAACTGCTCCATGTATTGGAGTTTGATGCTGATCGCAGGAGAATGAGCGTCATACTGCAGATTCCCTCAGGTAAACACAAGGTTAACAATGACGTCAGAAGCGTTTTGTTTGGTCCACACCTGTCAGACTTCAAAGCATATTTAATTGGTACATTTTGTTTAATATATACATATATCATTTTTTTTCTGAAAATATGTAGATTTCTTTATAATTTACATTGAAATGCATTTAAATTAAGGTTAATTTCTAGTTAATTATTCTACCGAATGGATTATTTTCAGGGGATAAAGTTCTATTCACCAAAGGAGCAGAATCGGCCATCTTGCCTTTCACAACGCGCGGAGAGATTGAGAAGACCAGGTTGCACGTGGACGAGTTTGCTCTGGTGGGGAACGCACGCACAAACGCACATTCTGTAGATTACAGAGAACTGCTATTGCTATTGCACTAATATGCAGTGGCCAACTGATCATATTCCGTTACTCGCTGTGTGTTTGGGTTTGGGGGGGTCAGTCTGGCATTTCACAGCAGTATAATGATTACTTCTGGCTACAGCTTTTCCAGTTCGCATTGGACCGTACATTTTCTACCAGGGCAACCACACACGCACACACACACACACACAAAGACCCACAAACCCTGCCCGCCTGCCTTTAGTGGGGACTGCGGCTGATTTGTGTCTGTCTGCCCCACTGTGGCTGGTCCCCTGATTTAGTGGCCGAGCCTGCCAACTTGTTGTTCTCTACTACTTCTGCCACTTAGTTTTTCACTCTGAATCTCTTCCTTTTCTCTTTCTCTCTCTCTCTCCCCCCTTCTCTCTCCACCCTTTCTCTCCTCTACCATTAATTTATCCCTATCTATCATCTATCTCCTCCACCATTAACTTCTATCTTCCTCTCTCTCCCCACCACCATTAATTTCTCTCTCTCTCTTCTCTCCCCTCCCCCTTCTCTACTATTAAGCTATCCCTAGCTATCATCTCATCTATCCTCTATCTATCTCCTCCACCATTCATTTCACTCTGTGTCTCCACCGCCTGCAGAAAGGCTTGCGGACCCTGGTGGTGGCTTGCCGGCACTTCAGCGCAGAGGAATACGCGGAGGTGGACCGTCTGCTGTGCGCGGCGCGCACCGCCCTGCAGCAGCGGGAGGAGAGGCTGCAGGAGGCCTTCAGCCACATAGAGAGCGACCTGCACCTGCTGGGGGCCACGGGGGTGGAGGACAGGTATGGAGAGATGCTGTCTGTGGGGTCACAGTGCTAGCGCCAGCGCCACTGTATAGTCAGCGATTGCAAGCTAAATGCTAAGCTAATACACTTTTTGTCAAATTCACCAAATATCTCCTCGCATCTTGCTACTGTTCTCTGTGCGTGATCTGGTACCTCTACACAGTCCTGGCTCCGTAAATAGGAATGTATCCCAGCCAATGAAAAAAGACCCCAGAAACTTCTGCATCTCCACGGTAACATAGACAAGAATGTCATGTTATTCCAAATAAATTAGGTTATAGAGGCAAAAGTAAAAAACTTAGACAGACGCAGTCTGCTTGACTGACTGACACAGTCTGCCTGACTGACTGACTGACTGACTGACTGAACAAACTACAGTACATGACTCCCCCGGGATTGTTCTGCCACACACACACATAAATAAGCTCTTCTTAGTGGGGAGTAGAGGCTGCAGTCCTTCCCGAGGCTCCATGGAAACGATGGAGGTGGGTGGCCGGTCACCTCGCCTCCCCATCTGCTGGTGACCTGAGCCTCTTTCACTTGTCCTGCTTGCTCGCTCTTCCCCTCTCTCTCTTCCTCTCTCTCTCTCTCTCTTCCTCTCTCTCTTCCTCCTGTTCTCCCACTGTAATGAATTCATCCTCGGGCAGACGTGATCTCGATCAAGGGATCCTCCCTTCTATTAAGGAGATTAAATGTCCCGGAACTTCCTATATTATGAATAACTGTACATTTTCTATCCACTTCTAGTAATTACATATCACTTTCCTAAAGTTCACAAAGTTCTGTGGTCAGGAGGAAATGGGCTATTAATTAGGGGTGTCAAGATTAAGAGTCAGTTTTCATTAAATCGTGTGTGTGCGTGCACGCGCACACATTAGTTAGTTCCAGCAAGTCCTAAAATGTAATGGCATTTATTTAAATTTGCCTTGCTTGAACTGAATCTTTGCCTAAGACTGCAACGCAAAATGGGAAATGACTGTATATTGCATAATTTACAATGAAAAGTAAAGATGTTAGTGAACGTTTAAAATATACAGCTGCTGTGTTACCTGGCTTGCCTTGGAGTATTACTTGGAACATTCATTCTCATCACATGCAGCTGACGTCTGCAGAACCGAAGCGAAAGCGAATCCGTCCATATATTCACCCTGCATGCACTCACCATACCTCAACATAACCTGTGCCCCTGTACTAAATGACTACAGGAGTAGACTGTGCAAGCGGCTCTACTTGAAGGTTACATTCTTGACTCAATCACTTGCTTGAGTCAATCACCAAAAAGCCAAAACAAGCCGCTACTATAATGCGTTCTAATAAGCGAGGAGCCTACTCCCGGTGATGCCTTTTAGCTCTAGAATTGCATTATATATATATATATGCGCGCACACTATTTTATAAATCTTTTGTCCACATCCTGTGCTGACAGGAATCATTTATATAATTAAAAATGTAGACCAGTCGTTGTTGAATCATTAAAGCAGGCTTTAATAATACAATGGTTTACAGCAAGGAACAAATGTATTGTTTCACAAGTAATGTGCTCCACCACACATCTCTGATGAACAAAGGACAGTCTGGTGCTTTTATAGTAAGTCACAGGACAGCGCATGGAAGATAACAAAGGGGAACCATCAAATGATCATTTGGTTGTGTTTAATGAGAGCGCAGACACAATTGGGTATATGGAATACAATGAAGCCAGCCAGTCTTATCTGGGACCACTGCTGGGTGTGATGCAGTGGGCAATACATGTAGATTAAGCACTAGTCTGTTGTTTGAGACCAAGTGGTGACAAGCAACCTGAAGAGGTAAATTAAGCATGAGATACACACAGGCAATGATAAACTGTGATTGCTGACTGCACAATCACATCCCAGCCCTTCACAGTGCCTGCCACTGACCGTAACCCTCTGTCCACCACAGGCTCCAGGACAAGGTCCAGGAGACCATCGACGCCCTGCGCCTGGCGGGCATCAAGGTGTGGGTGCTAACGGGCGACAAGCACGAGACGGCGGTGAGCGTGAGCCTGTCGTGCGGACACTTCCACCGCAACATGATCATCTTGGAGCTCCTGCAGCAGCGCTCCGACAACGAGTGTGCCGAGCAGCTGCGCCGGCTGGCCAGAAGGTGCGGCGAACACAGGCCGTCTTCCCAACCCCCCCCCCCCCCCCTTTCTATAGGAGGCCAGTTGCAGGCCCAGTGCCTGTTGATTCCAATGCGAGAGGTGAATGTGGACACACAGCCCCATGGCATCCATCCATCCATCGATCCATCCATCTTCATCCGCTTATCCGGAGTCGGGTCGCGGGGGCAGCAGCTTCAGCAAGGGACCCC
>JAODTR010005355.1:0-11453 GCA_025399935.1 Amblyopsis rosae | reverse complement strand
TCGGGGAAGACCCAGGACTAGGTGGAGAGATTATATCTCCACACTGGCCTGGGAATGCCTCAGGATCCCCCAGTCAGTGCTTTCTAGTGTGGCTTGGGAAAGGGAGGTTTGGAGTCCCCTGCTGTAGCTGCTGCCCCCGCGACCCGACTCTATAAGCGGATGAAGATGGATGGGTGGATGGAATTTTTTGTACTGTGGTGCTGGTAATGTTTTAGACCCACCAACTGTTGGGCAATGCTAGCCCGCCCGGGTTATCTAGGGTTATATCTATGTATTGTGGCAACATTGTGCTGTTGTGCTGCTCTTGTGAGACAGTTAGTAAGCGATGTATTTCTATGTTTATACAAAGCTAGACTGTACATTGTGCAAACATGTATTTAACAATGTTAGGGTCACACCTTTCGAAATTCAATTTACTGTAGTTGACATTTGCATC
Source organism: Amblyopsis rosae (assembly GCA_025399935.1). Lineage (NCBI taxonomy): Eukaryota > Metazoa > Chordata > Actinopteri > Percopsiformes > Amblyopsidae > Amblyopsis > Amblyopsis rosae. Next base: position 11,017 of record JAODTR010005355.1, on the reverse strand, counting down.
ATTACCACATACTTCACATGTTTGTGGGTGGGTGCGAGGCAGATCTTCACAGTCCTGATGGTTATCGCACCAGGCTTACCAGGGACTAATACCTTAAAACTCCAATGCCAAAACACGGGAAAACACTACCGGAGTCAGGGTCGAACACAAAACTAGGGCCAACATACCAAACCAATCCACCAGGACTCCAACATGGACAGACCCAACCAAACCAACCAACAAACTGAAATGCACCACCAAGAAGCCTGAGTAGCCTGGTACTAGCAGTAAAGCAGTCGTAGCCTCACATCAACACAGGTACGTGGAGGCGGGGTGGGCAGTGGCTTGTAAAATTTTAAGCAACAGTCACTGAAATCAGACCGTTATCTAAAGTGTTGTTGTATGATGTGCTATTCCACATAAACTGTGGTATTTTAACCTAAGCTTGTCAACTACATTGCATTGAGAAGTCAAGGAACTGTCAAAAAGTGAAAAGGAGCATGAAATTACTCCTTTAATAGTAAAGGTGCAAATGTCTCAGTTGCGTTCCTTCTTGGCGATGCAGTCATCAACCTTCAAACTAAATATCATGCCAATTTAAACAAAGACTTTGCAGAATAATTGATAGACTGAATAATATATTAAATAAACGTGTTATGTGTGTGTAGGTATGTATCTGTTTCTGTATATATATTTATATTATATATGTGTGTGTGTGTGTTTGTGTTTTTCTGTATATAGAATTAACATTGTGAAAGTTGATAGCAACCAAGCTCAAAATGTGCTGATTCATTTAATGTTTGTGTGACTTTCGTATGTTGGATAATGAGGTGTAGTTAGATGAGAAGAAGTTAAATAATAAAGAGTAAGAAGAAGAAAAAAAAACATACCTTAAAAACATGTAAGTCATGTTTATTTTAATTTTAAATGAATGCGTAAATGTAAGTGAATGGCGATGTAAATGTGTAGACTTACGTGAGTATGTGTGTATATATACAGTATATATTAGACTATATGTGTGGAGGTATGTGTGTCTTTCTGTATATCTTTACATGTAGTTAAAATTGGAGCTGAAGTTTTTAGTTAGTAGTCAAATGTTGCAAGTCTCTGAAATCAGCACCCTCAGTTACAATTATCCCACAATTATAATAGAGTAAGGGTACGGCGCGACGGGCATGAAGGCATGAACCTTTTTATGGCACCGCCATAAAGTGGCATATGCAGTCTTTTCTACATATGCAGCCTTAAATAAATGAGGTTCCTTGTCTATAGATCTGGCTCTGGAGTAGAGCCATGACACTGAAGTGCCTTTGCACTTCTGTCCCATCCCACTCCCACAAATATTTATGGCCTGTCTCTTGACTTCTCTTTCAAAATAATTATTGTCCTATCAAAATCCACGAAAAATGACTCCTGTCTTGTTTTTTTTTTTTAATAGACAAACGGACGTATTTTTCTATTGGTAGCTAGGTGGGCTAGTAGCCTACCTTATACATTTCTTCATAAAACAGCACTAAACAGAAAGTCAGTGTTTATCGTAGAGAGACTGTTTGCATTTCACAAAAATACATTTACAATACATTTGAACTTTTGAGGTTGATGGGTTTTGTAGCACAAAATTTTAAGAAGACTAGATTATAATAAAACGCTAACTATATAGGCTAGAGTACCTACTGTATTTCTTAAGCAGGTAATTCATTGATGCTGGTGGCCTAGTGTGACATGTAGGGGTAGAAGGTCATATCAAACCACAAAACATAAGTGATAGGTCTACAGAAATATGTAGGCTATTAGGCAATTCAATGGAATTCAATAAAGTCTCAAAATGATATAGCTTTGATGGGCTTCTCAGCCCATCAAACTTTATAGGCTACTAAATTGGAATTTAGGAACAATTGAATATGTGATATGATACAAAATACAAATGCTACAAACTGTGTTTTGGCTTTACCAGAGACATTGACCCCCTTATGTGCGGATCAACTTTGTTTGTTTTTTCCTTTTTCCAAACCTTGCGCCTTTTGCATTTTAGATAGCTCAAGTAAAATATTAGATAGCTCAAGTAAAATATTATATAGGTATAGGTATTTGATTAAGGCTGTGTTTAAAGTAAACACGGCCAATTGAACCCAGGCTATTATGTTTTCTTTTTTTTTTCCCCTTGGTGCCATGGACATGGGTCGTAACTTTGACGAGTCATTCGGCAAATCAACCTATTCTCAGGATGGGCAGTCCAACCATGTTTAGCACAGTAGCTTACCTTTCTGCGACGTCGCTGATCTCAAAATGACACCAAACATTGCAATTTTCTTTGCATCAAGTCAGCCTCTGCATGCTAGAATGCATCCATGTTCAAAATAATGATATGTAACGGAGTCGACGAGGAAAACACAGAGTTGTCTATTTTCCCGAACACGGAAATCTTAACCGAGCCGTTAATAAGACAAAAATAGACAGGCACCGAGCCGGCTTCAGGCAATGCAAAGTAAATTAAGAGCTCTACAGCTGCTTTCCCCCGATTGGTGTGGTTTTTATAACACTTTGCACTTAAGGCAGGGGGGCATAAATTGACAGGATACCTATATCTCAATATCTGACAATCATCTTTATTATGGTTGTTGCGCTTTTTTATTTCATAAACTGAATGTAATCACCCCCAACACTGAGCCTGACTCCACCCACTACAACTTTGAAAATTGCGTCATAGAGCTGGGGGAGGGGAGGAGAGGGAATGAGAGGGAGACTCCACAATCATTAACATGTACGTTAACATTTGAATTTGATGACATATGGGATTACTCAAGTGTAAAGATGAAAACTAGCCCAGGCCCTGGGGTGATTTCTAACAGATTTTTATAAAAACAGGAATTTTGTCAATATTATCACCAAAATTTGTGTGTGTCATCACAGATCAATCCTTTGTTTACGGCTCAAAAAACACATTTTAGGGTGCTGTTACACTTTATATGTACTTTAGATTTTTAGAATTTATGAATTTCCTGACATACACACTTGGGGGAGTAGTAAGTACTATCTTGTCTTTGTGTGACTGCAGGTCCAGATCAAAGACTTCCGCTTTTCCTACAAATTCAAGATGGCCTGCAAAGAAGATGTTCTGAAACTTTGCCCCAACATCAAGAAAAAGTAAGCAATTACTCTAGTAGCTTTACAGTGATATTCAAGGGTTTGCATTCGGAACCAATGGACGTCCTTAAAATGTGTACAGCCATCTAAGAGTTCCCTTTTTCAAAGATGACCTGTGATGAAAACTTTCCATTGCATTATTCATGTACCAAGGTCCAAGACACTATTTAAGGCTCAGTCTACTTAACCCTCAGAACCCCAGAATCTGCCAGTGTGTTAAAGACATTTTCTTCACCAAAACGATCATATCCAGAAGCTGTTAAAACATTTTAACATATCAGACATGTTCATTACATTTCTGTGCTTCCTTGAACTAAGCATGATGGCCATTTGCTTCCGATGTTGCAAATCTCTAATTGGGATTTTTCACTTTATTATAAATGTTTAAAGAAAATTGTGAAGAAAGGAAGAAAAAAACACTAAGATCCTGAAATAAACATGAAATTTTGCGCATCTCTGTGCCTCTGAATATTTTAATGGCTCATCTCACGCTAGTAGTCACATGATAACTAACCAAAGCTTTTAACACGGCAGTAGAGGAGGAGAACATGAGTATATTGTAAACCATGTTTGTAGAGCTGGTATAGCTAAAGTATAGTATGTTGAGTCCTCCCTATTTTTCACTTGTAGGCACTATCTTATTTTTCTGTATAATCTGTTAAAGAAATGTATCGTGCGCTTAGTCTTATGCTATAATTTATGACACTATTTTACAGCACAAAATACATTTTTGAGAATAAAACACTTCTAGCCATTATTGTGCTGCAAGACTGCAGGTGGACTAATGAACAAAAATGTGACATGAACAAAATCTGACAAAATGCTCAGAATTTGCTTTGAGCTCAACGTAAAGGTTAAGGTAAATAAAATCTCAAAACTCTTGACCTTGTTCCTAGAAGCAGAATTCCATTTCAATGACACTACATTCTGGCATATTTTAATGGCATCTGTAGGAAAATATGCAAGTAGTACATAATTTTATCCTGACGTCACATAGGAAGGGGAGTGCAGACAAGCTAGCTCAAGTATAGTCTTGCACAGCCATGCTAACAGTGCATCCGGAAAGTATTCACAGCGCAAAATAGATTAACATCTAATGTTCCTCAAAATGTAACGCACAATACCCCATAACAAAAATCACATGTACATAAGTATTCACAGCCTTTGGTCAATTCTTTGTTGAAGCACCTTTGGCGAGAATTACAGCCTTTGGTCAATTCTTTGTTGAAGCACCTTTGGCGAGAATTACAGCCTCAAGTCTTTTTGAGTATAATGCTACAAGCTTGGCACACCTACTTTTTGGCAGTTTCTCATATTCTTCTTTGCAGGACCTCTGAAGCTCGATCAGGTTAGATTGGGAGCGTCTGTCCACAGCAATTTTCAGATCTCTCCAGAGATGTTCAATCAGGTTCAAGTCTGGGCTCTGGCTGGGCCCCTCAAGGACATTGACAGAGTTGTCCCGAACCCACTCCTTTATTATCGTTGCCCTGTTGGAAGATTAATCTTCACCCCAGGCTGAAGTCCAGAGCGCTCTGGAGCAGGTTTTGGTCAAGGATGTCTCTCTACATTGCTGCATTAATCTTTTCCTTGATCCTGACTAGTCTCCCAGTTCCTGCCGCTGAAAACCATCCCCACAGCATGATGCTGCCACCACCATGCTTCATTGTATAGATGGTATTGGCCAGGTGATGAGTGGTGCCTGGCTTCCTCCAGACATGACGCTTAGCATTCAGGCCGAGAGTTCAGTCTTTGTTTTATCAGGCCATTTTTCTTATGGTTCTTTTGGCAAACACCAGGCAGGCTGTCATGTGCCTTTTACTGAGTGGCTTCCGTCTGGCCACTCTACCAGATTGTTGGAGTGCTGCAGAAATGGTTGTCCTTCTGAAAAGTTCTCCTCTCCACGGAGTAACGCTGAAGCTCTGTCTGAGTGGCAATCGAGTTCTGGATCACCTCCCTGACTAAAGTCTTTCTTCCCTCAGTTTGGCCGGGCGGCCAGCTCTAGAATGTTTTGTACCTTTCTAAATCATGTGCTGTCATCTGAATTTGCTACAGGTAGACTCCAATCAAGTTGTAGAAACATCTCAAGGGTGATCAGTGAAAACAGGATGTGCCTGAGCTCCATTCGGAGTGTCATGGCAAAGGCTGGGAATACCTATGTACATGTGATTTTATTTAGTTTATTTGTAATAAATGTGCAAAAATTTCAAACAAACTTTTTTTATTTTGTTATTATGGGGTATTGTGTGTAGAATTTTGAGGAAAAAAGTATGTTAATCCATTTTGAAATAAGGCTGTAACATAACAAAATGTGGAAAAAGTGAAGCACGGTTAATACTTTCCAAATGCACTGTATATTTTGTATATCAAAAGGAAGGGGCAAAGGGAATTGTTATACAATCTGACCATGTTCTATCCAGTAAATTAACTTAACTGTTATTCCCTCAGCCCACCATTGAACCCCATTGAACAAACAGCTACACAAATTATTTTATTTTGCTATCAAGCAATTAAACGCAGTAATTGTAAATGACAGTAAAATAAATGTATGGCTACATTGTTAAGATGTTAATTATATTTACTTTTCTTATTACTGATAATTTTGGCTTGTATCTCTGATATTTTTAAAGTTTTTATTATACCTTTATTTAACCAGGAAAGACTTATTGAGATTACAATGAGAGTATTAATAAATAAAAATTATACAGCAATAAGCATCACAAGTAGTCAGCATCATTGATTTAAGACGGTATATGTATCATTTAAAACATATACATCTAGACGTGCCTATATCCAAGTCTCTTAAGATTTAAATTATTTTTTAAAGTGTTCCAAGCAGAAGTTTCAGCATATTTAAAAGCCTTTTCCCCAATTCAGTACGAACTTTAGGGTGCGATAAGAGATAAAAGTCCTGTGAACGAAGACCATATCGTGCCATACTTTTTTGAGTGATGTACTTCCCTAAGTAACACGGAAGGAAGAATAGCCTTATAAATAAAAAGATGCCAATGGTTGTAACCTTCGAGTTGACAAAGCCGGTCACCCAACCCGATTGTACAAGAACAATGGGGAGTAGGGGCTTTTGAATTGGATATGAACCTCAGAGCTCAATAATCGTGTCCAGCATGTGTAAGCATTGTGAAGATGCGTGCACCATAATCCAGCACAGACATGAAGCTAGCCTCAAAAGAGAAGCAAGACTTGTTTCTGAAGTAAAAACCAAATTTCAACTTTAATTTTGAATCATCAATAACAATACCTAGATATTTATATTAAGACACAGTCTCAATTTAAGATTCCTGAAGTGTGGTGACAGATGGGAAATTCATTGGCTTTGATTTAGCATTTGAAAAAAACATGAGTTTGGCTTTGTCAGCGTTTAAAACAAGGCTTGGTCAAGGCTATTGAGATATATATATATATATATATATATAATAAATAGGAGTGTTCCCAGGACCGATCCCTGTGGCACGCCCATAAATATACCAAGAGAGATAGAAGTGATACCTTCAGCCTGCACACACTGAGGTCTGCCTGTAAGATAATTGTCAAAGCAGCAAACAATTTGTTCTCATAGTCCTGTACTGCAAAGTCTTTGCTTCAATATTGCATGATCCATAGTGTCAAAGGCTTTTGAGAAATCAATAAAAAAGGCTGCACAATGTTTCTTGTTATCTAGAGTATCAATGAAATCATTCACAAATTTTAGGGTAGCTGTGGTTGTGCTGTTTTTTCCTAAAGCCTGATTGAAAGTCAGATGAGGTGTTATTAGCAGATATAAGTTCTTTTAATTGTACATGCACAAGGGTCTCCAGAACCTTTACCAAAACAGACAATATAGAAATGGGCCTATAATTATTTGTCTGTCCGATCACCTCTTTTTACAAGTGGAATCACAAGGCGGACTTCCATATATGAAGTATTTTGTTGGTATCCAACGAGAGGTTAAAAAGATGTCAGAGGTGACGGAATAAAGTCAGCGGCCAATTATCTAGTGTCTAGACGTTTGAGGGCATTATGCACCTCTGATACTGTAACCTGATTAAAATTAAATGATCTACTTATCTTAACATGGTTGTCAGAGGAACACACAGTATGGGAATTTTTATGTGTGATAATGGAGGGAGTAGAACAAGGAACCCGATGCAATCAAATGCTCTTTAAAACCACCAAGCATTTTGGCCTTATCAGAGATTTTACGTTTGATAAACGCATACTGGTGTTATGTGGGTCCGCCGAGAAGATCCCAGCACGCTAGGAGAGCTCCGACTGACAACCATCAGTTAAATATATAAAATCTGAATTTTCACTTAACTCTTCATGTGAATATTAATGTTCAACATCTGAAAGTAATTAATTATCCGGAATCGACAAACAATTTGCAGATTACTGGTGGAATGTTGAGCAATGGCAGAGCAAACTATTTTAAAGGCACGGGAAAAAAAGATAACTAGTAACATTCCGAATATTAAAAGTAATAAAAAGGTAACTTAATCGACGGAAATTAATAGGGTTTTTAAAGAATTTTATAAGGATCTCTATACATCCACTTGCACACCTAGTACAGACGATATTGAAACATTTTTCTCTGGACTTCAACTACCCACTGTATCTAGTGAACATAAAGATAAATTGGATGTCCCTATAACTGAAGAGATTAGAGCTACTGTCGAAGTTTCCAGGTTTAGATGGCTTCCCAATTTAATATTATAAGAAGTATATTGATATTCTAGCTCCCATTTTATACAGGGTTTATTTGGAAGCATTCAAAACAGGTTCTCTACCTGGTACTTTTAATATTGCTTTAATTACTCTTATGCCTAAAAAGGATAGAGATACTACTGACCCATCTAATTTTAGACCTGTGAGTCTTCTTGGGTTAGATTGTAAATTTTTGACAAAAACACTAGCATCATGTTTAGAGAAGATAATACCTAACGTGGTGATCAAGTATGTTTCATCAAAAACATATCCTCCGTTGATAATATGCGAAGGCTTATGCATTTTATATTTATGAATCGCTCTAGTCCGGTATGAGTGGCAGCCTTTACGCTTGATGCCGAAAAGGCTTTTGACCGGGTGGAATGGGGGTTTCTTATGTCGGCCCTTTCAAAATTTAGGATTGGGCCAGGCTTTTGTAATTGGGTGAAAGCATATTCCAATCCGAGAGCAGCTGTACTCACCAATGGATTGATGTCAAGTTTTTTCAGTCTTTCTATGAGGACCAGACAGGGTTGCGCTCTCCTTTACTCTTTGCCATAGTTCTAGAACCTTTAGCAATCAGAGCCGATGTAAGAATCAAGGGATACATACAGAGAGCATAAACTGTACTCGTATAATTTAGCTGTGATTACAGACCCTACCTGTTCCTTGCCAGAATTATTTGAATGTATTAACTCTTATTCAAAATTATCAGGTTATAAAATAATCTGGCACAAATCTGAGGGGATGCCTAAATCAGATTCATGTTAAACTAGTGAGTTTACTGCATTTCATTTTATATAGATGCCCTCAGATATGAAATGTCTAGGTATTCGACTTAACCCAGAGCTAGAAGAAATAATGCTTTCAAACATGACACCACTCCTTCAGAAGATAAAGACAAACCTGGATGAATGGGGAAAAATGTAATCTTACTTTATGGAAAATGTATGTTATTTAAATGGTGGTCGCCCCACACTTTAATTGTTTCCATGATGTTGCCTGTGAGTATATTGCCACAGCTGTTTAAACAATATGATAGAATTATAAAATACTGTTATTGGGACAAGAAGAGACCAAGAATAAATATGAAGAAAATGTGGTCACCAAAGGATGAGGCATGGCTTTTTCCAATGTTAGATTATACAATTTAGCATTTGAAATATCCAAATTAAAATTGGAAAGAAGCAGACACAGAGTTTTGCTGGATTAAAATTGAACATGAACTAGTAAAACCTTTCAAGCCTCTGGATCAGGGTGGGAAATTAGCACCCGCCGCCAGCCAAATGCGGGTGCTCTTTCAGCATGGCGGGTAATTTTGCCTTGTATACCAGCCACAGCGGCGGGTGGAATGTAACAGAAATGTAGGCTATTATAGTTAAGCCTAATGACCCCAAGACTTTAAATACAGCGCATGGTTGTTTTAGGCGCGACTGTAGGAAATCAGTAAACAAGCCTTTGTTCCTGCGCTAGGGAAACAGGTGGGCGTAGATTGGATTTGTGCACATTGGTGAGTTATAAAGGGGAGGGACGAGCTGCTCATCGGCGCAGCTCCGGTTTTTTATTTAAACCACTGCGGTGGTTTTTGTTCTGTTTCTAAAAGACAAGGCTAGCTCCACTGTGACGTGTTCGTGTATTGAAGAAACTAGAGAGCTACTTCGTTGACAAAAAACATAGCCTGCTAGCAAGCACATGTGCAGCCCCATTGCCAGATATTAGCCTAACACCTGTTATGAAAAAGTTATAATAAAAATGGATATAGGTCAGTTTAAACAAAGAAGTTTTAATAATTTGATATCAAATGGAAACAGTCTTCACAATACAAGTAATTATATACTTATATACTTGGCACAGAGAGCAAGCATGTTTATATTATGATGAATAGCACACTGTCAAAGTAATGTGCAACAACTGGATTTTTGGTCCAGCAGACCTATAGTATAAACATATCATATGACATAGGGATATATCTAAACATTCTACACAAAGGCCCCATTCATAGCCTCTAGGGTTGCATGCAAACATCTGGTAAATGTTAAAAACCAATCTAAAGCTCAGACCTATAGAAAACAAGTTACATTATATGGTCATGGACATTGTAGCCCTACTACTCATTACAAAGATGAATTCCCATCAAGGATTATAGATCACACAATTTTTTGGATATCTGCTGCTACTACAGATTAAAAATAAAAATATTTGATACCTCACACAACAAACACGCAATAAACAATGTTGAAGATTCATTTTACTGATAGCATTATTTATATATATCTAGATACCGCAATAATATCGTTATCTGGAATTATTTTGGCCACGATAATAGTTAAGTGAAAATCTGATATTGTGACACCCTTAGTAGTGGCATGCTATTGTTAATCTCACTGAAAAGAGTAAAATACATATGATGGGTTTTTGAATTAATCTGATTGTTTTCCTGAACGGATTCTGCTTTGTTGTTAAAGTGTAAAATGGAAAAGAATGCTAAACTACAGTTAGAGACCTTTAATAATTAGGTCTACTTCAACTGTTAAAACTAGATTATGAAGTAATTTTATGACCCTACCTGTCAAAATGACTAGTCTACCGCAACTACCGGTAGGATCCAAATGTATGTTTTGTCTTTTCTGTATTTGTGTCGCTGTTTGTGTTGTGTAATAAGCTTAGGCATTTAGGCATGAATGACGATGAACACCTTCTGATGTTATTCCCATTTAAGATTAAATGCCTAAACTTATAAACACAAACAGCTGTGCAGAAATTTACAACATTAGGGATGCAACTATTAGAAATTTTGATGGTACGATTATAGTCTGAGGGTTTCACGATTATGTATGAATTTCACAACAGTAGCAATGCCATTTTGGAGAGCGATCTAATTGCCCTTCTGCTTTACTGCAAATGGCCCAACTCTTAACTCACTACTACTTCATTGATTGTTTGTCTGGAAAAATAAATTGCTACTAATCTGTGGGGAGAAAGGTTAATTGGGATGCCTAGGCTTCCCCCTATTTTCCCCTTTTTCAGTGCTTTTCCTGGACTACTAAAAACATTGGTTCTGGTATAATTTCTTAAAAGGATAAACTTCAAATAAATCTGAAATACAGTTTCCATTCCCCAATGTTGATGTATTTGTGTATAGATACATTAATCTGATATCACTGAATCATACTCTACATATTCAAATACCTTAGAT
>JAODTR010005354.1:0-11453 GCA_025399935.1 Amblyopsis rosae | reverse complement strand
ACCATTCTTAGTCTGGCCCCTCCCCTGAGACCACTTTGCCTTGGGAGACCCTACCAGGAGCACAAGGCTCCAGACAAAACAGCCCTCAGGTTCATGGGGGCACCCAAACCTCTCCACCACGATAAGGTGATGGTTCCCGGAGAGGAATGTATGTATATTTGTGTTTTAGCTTTAATGTTTTAATGTTGACCTTTTTAGTTTCGGCGTGTTATGAAACAATAACTGCTGAGTTGAGCATACAACAATTGTGATATTGGTTGGACACTATGACAGAATGTTCCATATTGTACGAATAGCTTTTATACCGTCTATACCCATTAACAGTGTTATCACATATCTGTTTTTCCTACGCGATACATTCGACTAAGCTATATCTTTGCTACATATCTGTATTTGTGCCTTTGGTTGGTGTTGGATGGATGAAAATGGTCAAACTTGACAAATGCTTGTCCATAATGAATTTTCCACGAATCTAGTGATTTGGCTAAATCACTTTTGGGGGTTCCTGTTGGGTTTTGCCATCTTTGCAGTCATCAATGGATATTTATCCATAGAGTTTCAGTGACCATTTATAGGAAATTGTGGGTGTTAATTGGGTGGGACAAGATGCTCGTTCACGTATGCTAAATTTCAAGTAGGTTGTGATTTATAAAAGAAAACCAGCGTGGGATGTGCGTGCGCACTGTTTTAAAAATCCGGAATCTGGAAGGCTGTTGCAGTTAAAGAATTTTCCATGCGGTGATTTAGTTTGGTTTAATAGCACAATATTATCAACATATTGTTGTTGGGTTAGCAACACCGCGGTATTGCAATATTGCGGTTATCGCGACAGCCCTATCTCTCAGGCAAAGATCATCACTTCACATCCTACAACAGCCAATGTGCCAGCAGACTGTACCGGCACCAATAAGTCTCTATTGGACGCATTTCCACTGCTGGTACCAGCTCGACTCTACTCGCTTCACCTTGCCTCTACTCGATTTAGGGAGCTTTTCTATTATATAGTATCAGCTCTACTCGACTCTACTCGCCTCACCTTGCCTCTACTCGATTTAGGGAGCTTTTCTATTGTATAGTATCGGCTCTACTCGACTCTACTCGCTTCGGCACAGATCTTTTCCCACGGCAGATAGTACCCACTCAGTTGTACCTGGTCACCATAACAACGGCGCTGTTCAAACCACTCCTGCAGAAGATCGGCAGTCATTTTTTATTTATTTATTGTTTTCTTTTTGGGAACAATGTCCCTACCTTGTTGGAATGTCCTTCGGTAGCCGTGTGCAGCCAACAGTTCATAGACACCTCGGTCAACCTTCACTTCACATGAATTGCCCTGTCCAGCCCTCAGTAGATAACATTGATCATGATGTAAACACTTTCTCAATTGATCACGCCGTGGTTTCATGCTTTTGCCATTTAATAAAAGGTAATGATGTATGATTTGGGGGTGGGACACCTGCCTCCAGGGTTGAGTTGTGTACATATGTGTGTGTGTGTGTGTGTGTGTGTGTGTGAGAGCAGCAGGGGCGCTAGGGAAGGGTCACATTGGGGGCTGACCAGGGAAAGTGTGTGTGTGGGTTGTGGAATGCGGAACCCCTAACAGAATTCAATAGTGGCTGGCCATGTGTTCATGAGCCTGCCTGCCTGGAGCCCAGAAGCACATCCAGGCAGGAAATGAGCATGCCACACACACCCACACCGTACACACACACTCTCTCACAACAGCCCAGAGCCAGTGAACATGCAGAGCAGAGCGAGGGGGAGGGAACACACACTAGCTAGATAAACTATATGACACAGCCAGGCCAACTTCTCCTTTCCAGTGGTCCTCTTAACTCCTAAACGGTGTGAGGTGTAAACAAGCGCATCCGACGTCCGAGTGTGTAGACGTGAATGCCGGTTTCTCGTTTTGTATTTCTCTTATTCTGTCCATGAGGATAATTTGCCGGATATCACTTCCCCCTGCAGGAAATCGTAGGAACGGATCCCTAACTGTTTTCACGGTTCGTGTGTTTTTACCTCTCCAGTGCTCTTTTTGTGTGTGTGTGTGTGTGTGTGTGAAATGTGTTAGAATCCCACATTGGCTGAGGTAACTGTGGGTTGTGGGGGATGTTGTGGTCCGTTAGAATGGAGCTTATTCATTTGAGTTGTTTAAAATTCCCTCTCTTTCCTCCTACACTATTAAACAACAGCATGAACTGTGTTCTGCCTACCTACTGTAACAAAACATGGATAGCCTGGAATGTCCTAGCACAGTAGGATAGCTTACCAGCACTGAAACACAACACTGTTAACTGGGTTAGGTCGCTTTACAGTATATATGCACTGATTATCTTGAAGAAAAACAGACTTATTTTGTTACACACAACAGTATATCAGTATTATGACAGTATGAGTTTAATTGATGGTTTATATATAGGATTTTTGTTGTGGTTTCTATGGATTGTCAAACGTATTGAAACTACACAGCTAACAATGACGAGCAGGAGAATGATACGCAATGAGTTTAATTTAAACCGTCAACCCTGAGTGTCTGGGCCGCTGATTGCACCATGTCTAAAACGCAGTATGCCTCAAAGAATAAAAATCCTAATACTTGTGGCATAGATTCAGACCACTTTGTTTGGGTACTTCCTATGAAAACATCCTCCACAGTGTAATGAATTTTAAGTCTATCCATATTGTAGCATCTCTGACGGGCTAATGGCTACCATACGTCACCATTTAGACTGCTGTATGGTTTGTGTGGAATCTGGTGGTCTGTTTGTAACGGTGACTGCTGGCCGCTTCTTTCGTTTTTCGGTGTTGGTGTGTGTGTGTGTCAGTGGCCAGGCCTGGCCAGGCAAATATTGGCGCTGAGATAAAAGAAAACGGCAGAGCCGACAACTGGAATTGATGTGCACTCGTACATTTGTGTGTCCACTATGGTAGGCTGCGGTTTTTGGTTTTTCTTTGCTTTTGGGTATTATTACCATGGAAACGTGGGTGTCATACTGGCCTAAACCTTTTTCTTTCCAATGATTTTGACCAAAGCCCTCCAAAACATTCAAAGTTAACATTTCAGGCAGTATCCCGATGCTGCACCGAGACGAGGCTTGCTATTAGTGATGTGAACAAAGTACAGCAGGGACTTTTGTGTCACACTCACAACATTGATTACCTATTGCCAATATTGTACCTATTGTCATTTAACTAATTCTATTCAATTACTTCTAATTGTATTCAATTCTTCTTGTGTGTGGCATGGTACAGTATGGATCCAAAACTTAGTTTGGATCCAAAACTAAAGGCCATAGTATATTTTCAGTGTCCACACAAAACTGTAGGTGTGCACATTGACTGGTCATGTGTGACATTCCGACACCCCCGTTACATATGGCAGAGAATTCCTGCTCACGAATGTATAAACTGTATGTATAACACTATTGGCTTACTCAGTGTTTTCTGCTATACTAATATAGTGCTTGTGAAACTGTTTGTATAGTTTAAAGAGTGACGTTATAAATCAGTCTGTACTTACCAACACCTTTGTTAAAAACTAATGTATGTTTAAGTGTTACTGTCAAGGATTTCAAAGTAACACATAGTTGCCTTCTTGAAAGTGATTCCCCTTTTAATTTTCGCTATCTTTGTGGAATAATAAGGGAAGCAATATTTTTGTTTAGTTTTATATTAGATTCCATCCATGCTATGCTATTATTGAAGACATGCATACCTACACATACTGTACTAAGTATTTTATCAGATTTTTGTGTGTGTTACCAAATTTCTTCATATACAGTCCTATTGGAGATAGTTGTCACAGCCCAGGTCTTTCCAGACTAGGGATTCTATCTTAGGTGTGTGTGTGTGTGTGCGTGCGCGTGCACGGCCGTAGCTTCTCCACCGGCTGTCAGTTTATTGCTCAGGGCGTTGCAGCTGTTACTAGACCGAGGCTTGACACTATTCTCGCTGCCATCGGGAGACAGGGTGAGTTGTCATCACCTGCCCAAATCCAACACGACGGCGATTTAAGAAGGCTGCATGCCTTTCTGAATAGAGATAGTCACCATTTAGCGGCTCTCAATTCTTTTCTCATCAATCCAAACCGCAGTAACAGTTAACAGCTGTGTCTCTGCCTGCATACATAATCATGTACACCGGCTCAAACAAATTAGAAAAAAATTAGTCCATTATGGAGCTTGTTTCCATATAGTTCGTAAAGCGTCCATAAGCTAGAGGGAACACTAAACTGTGTTCCTTTTTAAAGGGACACTCACTGTTTACATGGACCCTAACATTCTAATTGGAATGGGGTTAAAAGAATGAAAATGCACCTCAATAGGAAGAGAGGCCAAACCTGACTGATGTTTCATTCGGAGGCAGAGAGGTAGTATAAACTGTTCCATATACCAACTGAAAGAAGAATTATACCATGTTCAAACCCGATTACTTCTTGGTAGCGTTCTCCTGCGCATGCCCCAAGTCTTCTACTTGAGCAGAATACAGTTTTGTCTGGAGAAAACGATTGCGACGCATTAGTAGTCACACATATTGCCTCAATCTCACCCAACATGTCTTCTAGCAGGACACCTTACATTATCAAGCCTACACAATGTGTGAGAACGTTACACAGCTGTTCCAATTAATTGTGACGGTTCACGTAAACACCAGATATTATTCGATGACATCCCATGTAAACAGGTAACCCAAAATAGTCGGAAGGATTTAATTCGGAATGACATGTGGCCATGTAAACCCAGCAGCTATTGCTAGTTGTTCTGTTTTACATGCAGAGGGCATTTTGTGCTAATGTAGCTTATCTAAAAGCGTAGGCTGTCTAATTCCTGTTCTTCACCTTTTAGAATTTGTTGTTTATGCATTTCAGCTGACATTTAGGTCTTTTTTTTTAGACACCTTTATGCAAAGTATGATGGTGACAGGGTATTGTGTTGCTTAGCATTTTTAAAAACTGCCATTTTGAGCAGTTCATAGGAATTGTTTTTGCCTCCAAACACCATGAAATCCCTTGTTTGAGGAAAAAATACTTTTTTTTTTTTTTAAGCTCTGGCATTGTTTTTGTATGCGAATCCCAGGCACACATCTGGCGAATATACAAACACCTACATACACACACACACACACACCTCTTCCCCCCCTGTGGACAGAATTCCACAGCTTCCTCTGCAGAAGCCTAGTGGTGTAATTAGAGGTGTAACGGTTCACCAAACCCACATTTCGGTTCATACCTCGGTTTTTGAGCCACGGTTCGGTTAATTTCTCGGTTTCTTTATCATTTATTTTGCCACTAGATGTCACACTAAGCGCACCAGCTTCTCAGAAAAACATATCCCTCTGCCACACGTATGCGCTATGCTTTGCTAACACCGTCAGCTCGCTACCTTATGTAAACAAAGAAAAGATGAGGTCGGCTTATTCCACAATTAATGTACATAGAAACAGTAGTTGTTGCTGCTATATTCATGTTTAAATTGGACACCTTGTTAAAGGCCTACTAAAGAGAAGAACAAGCTTAATTGCTAAGAGTTACACAATGCAAACAGGAGAAGCACAACGAACAGTTTGGATCCACTTACCGCGATGTCACGAGACAGAATTCAATACAACGGCGGACACCCCAGAAGGCTATACGTGAGAGAGCCACATTAAAGCCAATGTAGGTAAACTGCTGCAACTATGGCAGCTTTCGATGTGTGTGGACGTGTGAGTAACGTACGAGTAGTATAGACGGGAAGGAAATTAACTCGTTATTATTATAGCATATATCCCGCAAGCTCGACATCGTAGTAACTGGGGTTAATTAGCCTTATCCACAAATGACAATGCGTTTTATACATTGCTTGGTGTTGCGTTTTTATAACTATAGGCTCGGTGGTTCTAATCTAGTGTTAATTGTAAAATAAAAAAATTGTTTTACAGTAGCAACATATACGAGAGCTCAACAGGTTGCACCTGCAGCGGGTTGGGAGAGAGTGTGTGCGAACCGCGTTTCTGTCTTCCAGAACCGTGGTCGGTGGTATCGCGGTTTCGGTCTCCGTTTCAGAACCGTTACACCCCTAGAACTAATGCTAAGTAGTGTGAAATGCTATCTTGACGGGTGTTATTGCCGGGGGCAGCGTGCACTAACCCCAGCACTCTGGTGTGAGTCACTCGCTTAGTTTCCATGTGCTCATAGCCGGTCTATCCTATAGCCTAAATAACTACATGTTTTCATGCTAACACACACTCCCTGAGCCTCACATTGATACCGGCATATACAGAGGTACGCGGTAAACGCATCCACATGAAGCTAAAGAGGTTTGATTTAGAGCAGACTAGAGGTTATATACTGTACTGCAGTAGGTGTTGTTTTTGTGAGAATGTAGTGTCAAAGAGAGGGTCTCTGAATTCACACACAGCGTATACAAATCAAACAACCTACCCAAACAGTTTCACAGACATGCATTATGCCTAGTCCAAGACTAACAGGAACTTTTGCAGAAGATCTCCATTGAAAAATCTTTGTAGTTTTTTTGTTACTAGGCTCAATCTCAATGTTTCTCTCTCTCCCTCTCGTTCTGAGGATATTATGGGCATTGCGATGCAGGCGAGAGCTGTCAATCTCTCAACAGGTTAATGTGTTCCTCTCTAATCTTCACCAATCCCCTCTCACAGAATCACTCTTGGCCTCACATTCTCTACACATTCATGTTCTGCCCCCTTTCTCCTGCTACAAATTATTGTCTGAGTTTTTTTCTTTTCCTTCTGTCTTTCCTATTGTCCATGTTGGATTCTCTCTCTCCATCTTTACTTCCCCTATTAATATGACATATTCTCTCTCTCACACGTGTTCACACATGCACACGCGCAAACACACACACACACACACACAGATATCAGCAGACTAAAAGGCATGGGTAGACTATCTTGGCAGGCAGTGTGTGGGGCTGACGGGGACAGTGTGTCAGTCCCGCCTCAGTGGATTGTGCAGAGAGCTGTCAGAGACAGCCTGACCTCCGGGCCCGGGGCTCGGCGAGATCACTACACCCAGCAGACTGCATCCCTTCTCTGGGTAAACACACAGCCATGCCTGGGCGAATGCTGCTGGAGATGCCTTGTCATTAGCCTGGGATAAGTGTAGCGTGCATTAGAGGCGACATTCATTTTGATTAGATATTCTTGTATCTGGGGATTTCAAGACTCCCCATTACTCGTTAAGCGACATGTAAACGAATGCAAACAAATTATCGATGTTTGTACTGTTATGATGTCTGCTGGTATTTCTCTTGTCCTCTGGAGACACATAATCATTCATATATTTTTCATAGCTCATACATTGATTCTCCAAATTGTAGGAATATTGAGTAAAACTATGAAGACTATGACTATGAAAAATATAATCCTCTATTGTCTTGTTATTGTGTGGCTAATTGGTTCTGTTACGGCTAGCCTGAATCTGCCTGCCAGCAATAATTTGGTTGTAGCTTTTTTCCCCGCACCAGTAACATGGCTATAGTGTATCCCTCAGAGGAGAAAGCACAACATCTTTGATTTCACAGTCCTTCGCAGCCATTTCCTTTTGTCGTTTCCTGACTATAAAACCTTGTTTCTTATTGGGAGTTGCGTAAAAGAAAAGGAAATGGGAGTCTTTCATCAGTGCTTCCATTGCCTGGTTGCATGACGCAAAGGCCGACTTTCATCTGGACCCCACGTTAGCCGCCCGTGTTCGAGGACGCGATAAAATGAAAGACTAAGAAGAAGTGAGTTACGGGGGAAAAAAGTGACAAGGAAGAAGGAGAGAGTGTGTGTATGTGGGGGGGGGGGGGGGGCAGGAGTTGAAGGGATGATGATGAAGATTAAGAAAGGAAAACTGAAAAGAAAAATCTGCTAATGGGAACAGGGTGAAAGTATATTTAAAGTAAGAAAGATTAAGAATATCGGGAGGCGAGAAAAGGAAAATGTAAGAGACATGGATTTGGGTGGGATCATAAGGTGATCAGTTCATAGAGGAATAGTGGAGCAAAGGGGATAAAAAATGAAAGTGTAACATGAGTGAGAAATGTAGTGTGAGAGACTGTGCTGTTGGTCTGTCTCCCACCTCAGCAGACTGCCGTAATTAAAAACAGGCTCTCCCAGAATCCTACGGCAAAGTTGAGTCGCTGCTTTCACATGCTAATGGGCGCTCAGTTTGGGATCTCATCTCACACACATGCAGGACGTGCGAGACAGACACATTCTTAATCTGTAGCACACACATAACTGTACATTGCTAGTTTGTAGGTTGTGTACACGCATGTGCACACACACATACGCACAAAATATGTGAGACCCAAGACAGACAATTTAAATGACAGGTGTACATAGAACTGCCACGCGCACTTCTTTGATATGCTGTGCAATGGGATTTGCATTTGTCAAAGTGAAGAAAGTAACATTTCAACAGGAATGCATCAGAGCACATTTGTAATAACTGTAAAGGAATCTGTAAACATGAATGTAGATTTAATGACAAGTTGACAACTTAACAGATATACTGTGTAAGAACTAAAACAATTAGTAGGGTATTTTCTACATAAAATACTAATTTGTGTCTTGTTATAGATTAACCGTAAAAACCCTGTTTGGAAGGAACTCGTTTCGGCAGAACGAGAAGGGCATATTGTTGAGGAACACAACTGGACGAGGCACACAAACGCAGACTATGCACATTCCCCAATTATTGGGCGAGCAATGACCACCTTTTCATCGCCATGCCGCTAGCATCAAATAACACACACTACTCCTTCAGTTTTTTGGTTGGTCACAACTCATATTTGACCTAATTGCGCTTGCTAGCTTTGCCTGCACATCTGGACATGGTTATGCTTTAAACTTTGTCGGCGGCCATTAAAGTGCCATGCTGTTACTATGCTGGACAATGTTGACACTAGGGCTAGGCTATTTGGCCTAAAAATCAGTATTCAGTATGATGGACGTAACGATTTTAATCTATATTATTTTCTTCATGACAAAATATGACTCAAACTGTTTTGTTCATTAAAACGATGCCATACAGTAGGCTATATGCCCTAATGTATGTGCAATATCAACATATAACAAATAACCTAATTTAAACTAAAGATGATATATAGATAGATAGATATAAATATATTTCAACAAATATTGAGTGGGTATGTCTGTGGCTATAATATGATAGGAGAAATATGCTGACTTTAATACTAGACTACAATTTCTACAATAGGTGGTGTCGCCTATACAGTGAATTGGAATAACATAACATAGCCTATAGGTATGAGCTAATATATCTATACAGAGCCAATTACAGAGCTAGTATCACAGTAAAGGTGCTTTTATTGTCATACACAGGTATGAGCTAATATATCTATACAGAGCTAGTATAACAGTAAAGGTGATTTTATTGTCATACAAAGGTATGAGCTAATATATCTATACAGAGCTAGTATAACAGTAAAGGTGATTTTATTGTCATACACAGGTATGAGCTAATATATCTATACAGAGCCAATTACAGATCTAGTATAACCATAAAAGTGCTTTTTTTCTTTTTCTTCACATACGCTAACATGTAGCGAAATATGTTGTCTGCATTTAACACATCTCTCAAGGGAGCAGTGGGCACTGGGCAGCTGCTGTGCAGCGCCCGGGGACCAGCTCCAGATAGAGGCCAGTGTCAATAGGATAACAGCCTAGCCCTAGTGTTACATGGCCTGTACAAGACTTAATGCAACCAATATCTACAAATATAATCTGAAATGGCTACAGTACATATCACAACAAGTGTGGTTAATCCCAAACTATATCATGCACGTAATTGCATAACAGATATTAGACAAACGAAAATGCTAATGCTAGATGATTAGTGCGATGCGCTAGTGGGATTTTCGGGGCATGTTTTAAAAACATGTTGGCTACAGTATGTAACTACTCCTCATAAATAACAGACAGAGGGCTGGCCTTTTGCACGAAAGACTCTGCCACACGTCTTCCACATGGCTCTCACAGAAACTAAAAGGTGTAAAGCGTGTTGTGGTTGAGGTTGGTTGGTTGCGCTGGGGAAACTGGAACGCACATGTGATAAAAGATGGGAGCAGGAGCGCCGACAGGGCGACTCCAGACGTTAGATTTGAGTGAAAGCATTAATCCCCATTTTGCGATTTAGGCATTTTTCGAATAGTTAAAAAACTAAATCTCGAATTAATCAAAACCATTCAATTTACCGCCATTCGCTGCTCCTATGGGACCTTGTTATGTTGGATTTGATTGAGCCCTGTTTTAATGGATTTTTATTTTATTTATAAATACGCTGTGTATTAAAGGGGTGGTGTTCTTTTTGTTTTCAATAGTTCTGCCCATTTGCATACCCTACACACTACTATGTTGCGAGAACTAGGAAGAATCCTAAATACACTGACGCACAGCCATGTAGCGGTGTGTTCGGTCTCTATGGACTGCATAAGGTCCTGTCTGTCTCGTCAACCACAAAAGACGTATTGATCTACTCCACTATGTATCTCCACTGTCTGTGGTTAGGCCTGCTAGGTTGATCACAATAGGGTCTTCCACTAAGGCTTTGTCAGACCAAACATGTTGATGGTGACTTTTGTCTGAGCATTGGTTTTCACTTCATGGAAACGTGAACTAGTCCATCAGTCGATTGTATAGCGCTCTTGTGTGTGCTAAGCTAACATAGTGTGTGTGTGTGTGTGTGTGTGTTTTATCCCCATAGTTTTGGCAAGCAGCTGGGTGGCAGACGAGGTTGTGAATGCATCACTTTGGAGCCATCCGAAATGATTGTGGTGAGTAGCTCAACACACACATAAATGCTCATAGTGCACTGACGGTTGCTGGCAAATGACCTGCATGACCGTGCAGGCACAGCTAGTGATTTTCTCTATTCACACATGCAGCTCCATCTAGGGACATTTAACTCTTGCGTCTGTTCATACATGCCGTGGTGGGTAATACCAGCATACTTACAATAGCCTGGACAGTCCAGTAGATGGTGGTAGCTAATGCAACACTTTATGGATGCTTCCAAGCGCTATAAACAAATTAACGTTTTCAGGAGACTTCAGTGTACAGCTTACTCTTGAGCTTGCTTCACGAAATATTTTTTGTTTTTGCTGAAGCCCTGCTACTGTAAGGTGCATGAATTTGCTATAGTTTACAAATAGCAAATAGTATACAAACGTTTTTGCTTTGTGTTCTAACCAAGCATAAAAAAAAACTTTTAAGAAATATCCAGCAAATCTATTACTGTAATTTCAAGGCTATTAACAGCAACAGTCAGTATTTATGCAATTTTTAGAAATACACTTTTCTATTAACCGCACCCGTGTATTAACCACAGTTTATTCAATCAATCAATCAATCAATCAATCATCCATCCATCCATCCTCATCCGCTTATCCAGAGTCGGGTCGCGGGGGCAGCAGCTCCAGCAGGGGACCCCA
>JAODTR010005352.1:0-11456 GCA_025399935.1 Amblyopsis rosae | reverse complement strand
GGGGGGTGAAGGGGGAATGTTAAATGTTTGTGAGGGGTAAAATGGTCAATTAAATTAGTAACCTTTTGTGATACATGTACATTGTAATTTACACATACTTGCAAACTCTATAGATACTTTCTTTGGGACCACTGTTGAGAATGGGTATGTATTTTGTGTACGAGCTGCCACTCTTGGACACATTGAGGGTGGTACCTCACCTCAAACACCCCCACCTGCCCACCTAACTCTGTCCCTGATTCGGTTATGTCATTCATGTGTCCGTCCTTTGTCATATGACCAATGACAGAATGGCCATGGACTCTTGACTCTTCCATTTTTAAGGTAATTTGTTGTGTTCATGTTGACGAGAATGTAGATACCCCCCCCCCCCAACATATACTGTCATGGGCAACTGTGGATGTTCACCTACGGATGCCCTACTATTACAGAATGGAGAAAGAAATCAACTAAATGCTTCCAGATTCTATACATTTTATTTCTATACACTATTTTATTTGAGAAAAAGAATAACGTGACGAAACTGCGCACAGATAGCATTTATGTGGGCAACATAAATAGTATGTAGTTGAGAATAGAAAATATCTAGAAAAAATGATTATGGTTTATCTAAATGTGTGATAAACTCAAAACACTGTATTGCACGAAGTTTATAAAAAACAAAAAACAATAACAGACATGTTCACAGCCTGCTGTTTTTTGTTACCTTGGGATGCTAAGGTCTCCTTCGAAACACACAAACACATGGTGCTTTTGGAAAGGGAAACAACTGATAGCTTGTATTTTAAGCATCACTATATAGGGATGCCCTCGCCCTGTGGCTTCTTGAAGCTATCATTGCCTTTTCTTGCCTTTATCATACGGCACACTACAAACTGACAAAGCATAGAGTTGATCAAAAGTTACTGCACTACTTTTATTCTGTCATACCCTATAATTTGTCTATTGCTATATGAGGGCTTTTAACCTATTTTATAAATGATAGTGTAGTTGATGACTTTCTTTCAGCTAATTGCCATAAACAAATATGCAAGTAGTTGGTGTCAGTCCACTTGTCACTGAGCCTGCTTAGTTATTAAACAGCTATATATACAGCCAGGATAGTGTGTCAAGAACAGTCAGTCAGATCTCAGCATTGGCACTGTGTGTGAGCAATAGAGAAGGCAACGTTCCCATTCACGTTTGCCAGTGTTGTGTGTGTGCATGTATGTCAGCATGTAAATATATGTATGCGAACATGCCAAGACAACCCATTGAGCTGGAATGAGAGTTACTATTTGGCCATCTGACTTGATCCCAGGGGCTGGCTGTGTGACCAATAGAGACAGGTCAGAGGAACTGTACGTTCAGGAGTCAGGAAGGGGGGTGGGGATTGGGGGGGGGTCAGCAGGGAAAATGACTGGCTGCAGGGTACATAGTTGAAATTCATGGATAAGGTTTCCCATCCTCTGCAGTGTAATGCACTGCAATGAGCAATGCCCTAATTATAGAGGAAAGGGTTTGGGGGAAGGGGCTTGGCTATAGGGACATTTGGAGCTATGATAGGTAGGAGAGGGAATGTGTTATTTTCAAGTCTGACAGCACAAAATGACAACCGTGCTATGTCAAAACACTATTTATTAAGCAAAACTAGTGACATATACAATTAGTTTGTAGGTGAGAAAAGGGTAAGAATCCAATGAGCTAAGCAACATATAATTACTGTATAAACACCTGCAACAGCACTACAAAACATCAAAGTACATCAAATATAAACACATTTTATATACAAAGTTGTGTTTATAAAGTGAGTCTGTACATTAAACTGTGATACATAGATTGATATTCTGTTAGTTTTCTCAGTTTATTTCATTCAAGCATCCATTCATCTCATATACCCAAACAGCATTCACTCAGCACACTTAATAAATATTCAGTAAAAGTTAAAATAGTATTTAGTTTTTTAACTATTAAGCTTAATTCATAGTACAATTAGTTTCACTTAAGGCAGTGACTGCTCATTGATGATTTTCAGCATATAAGATTCACCCGGTCTCAAAATATTAAAATATTTATGCTACAAAACAAGTTATATAGTGAAAATCATGTATAACCTCCTGTTATGTACTTTATGTAAAGTGGGCCTTGAAACATCTGACAAGTGAACCACTGTCAATAAAGGCTCCCTTGACTCTTCAGCATGGACAATTAATGTCTTGGTTACTTCACACATTAGTGAGGATAAAGCTTTAATAACATACTAATCTGTTTGCCAAACAGCAAGGGACTTAAGCGTTTCCACAATATGTGAGGCTACAAAGGTATAAGCTGGTGCACATATGCTTGGCAGGGAGTTAGGTAAACACATTCTATAACGACATGTCGGTCAGTCAGTCAGTCAGTCAGTTAGTGGTAGCAGTCCTGTCAATTTCTCCATCTAGCTTTCTAATGACAAAAAATTAAAACATTTCTTAATCAGAAATCCTAAGGGGCTGCAGTGGCTTTTCTGATTTATTTGATTAAGACCTGGCGTGACCTCTCTGATCAAGCCGGACACTGCAGCCCCTACAGCACCCAGACTCACTCTCACAAAAAAATAAAAAATAAAAAATAAAAACGTCAGCGACACATACAGTAGCATTTTACGGTTTATCCCTGGTGCTAGGTGGCGATATCCTGGTGTGGCAGGCACTTCTTCCAGGGGCTGAAAGGAAGGGAGAGGATGAGGAAGAGCACTCCTCCCAGGATAAGGATGGCCCCCGCAGAGCCCACGCACGCCACAGACCAGGACAGCTCGTGGTGCAGCGGGATGGTGTGGTCGCTGGAAATCAGCGCCAGCACCGACTGGTGAAAGACCAGGATAGAGAGCAGCACCAGCAGGCCTGCATAGACGCAGGCAGCAAACGGAGCATGGAACATGGGATGCATAGGGTTAGTGATAGAACTGTGTATTTGGAAGAATCTGGCGATACGATCGGTATCACGATACAGGGGCCACAATTCGATATATTGCGATTCTGTAAGCAAGGCGATATACTGCAATTTCTAATTTGTGGACTGTCATAGCAATGCTGATGGGTGGCGCCGCTGCAAAAAATAACAGAAACACTTACGGAAACATGCTCAGGAACTGCAGATGGAAATTAGCTTTAGGTAAAGCTTTAAGATAATTTCTTTTTTTTATCGATACTGTATCGTGCCACATAATATCGCGACACTCAGGTGTATCAATATTTTATTACACCCCTATGCCTACACTCTCAGAACCACCACACCGCAGCTTGTAGCGCGCATTGTTTGTAGGAGTAGAAGAATGCCACCATCCAGTGCCTATACGTGCTTTCAAGACCTTTTTAGTGTGGTCAGTAAAATATATGGTATACGTACTTTTTTTAAATGTACATTTATAATTTACTGTACATCTTTATAATTATCTGCTTTATAAACACTTTATGTTAAGCCAATAATAGCAGAGGCTCAAATTTTATACAAACAATTCACAATACTTGTGGGTCTTGGCTCAGGTTCGTAAAGCACTGCACATGTGAAAGCTATAGATAGACCTGCAAACAGAACTCTTTGATTTCCCTGCACTTAGTCTGTGGCGTGAAAAGGCTGGCGGTTGGTTCATCAGTCATCTAGCGCAAATGTCTTCGATGTTTTTCAGGCAAAGGACCCCTTGGCTGAGGCAGAGGGGCCCTGTTACATATATAAAATTGTGTTTCTTATTGAACCGGGCCAGCAATAATGCAGCAGGGTGGTCTGATTTTATAGGTACTATGTAATGCTGCACTGTATACAACATTAAATCATTCATATTTTTAGACCTATTAGTAAATTGTACTGTACACCTTATATAGGTTGTATGTATGGTAATGTGTTGTATTTATGGTAATGTAATATTCAGACATTTCTTTATAGAAATAAAATAAAATAAAAAGCCTATTTTGGGGGACTTCCTGGAGTAACTCTGAGGACCCCCTAGGGGGTCACGAACCCCGTGTTGAATAGCCCTGATCTAGCGTCTTGGAGAGATGACTCTTGCGGTCCTAAATGTCTCACCTGACAAGATGAAGCAAAAAGAGGCTGGTTTGAGAAAGAATTGGACCCCCTTGCTGAGGGACATGGTTATGCAGATGGATCCCATCACCATCATGCTCAGGCTCAGCAGAGCCAAGATGGCTGCCGCTAAGTTCAGGTCTGAGACAGAAAGATGAGAAGGGGCAGGGGGTGGAAATGGAGAAGGTGAAGAGTCAAATGTGATTAAGCTGGTGTGTTTGTTTAGTGTGCTTCTAGGATGACTCAATATGGAGGTTAAAGTGTCAAAAATGAGATATCGGCGCTACGGGTGCAATCCCCATGTTAGCAACATGTGTACTTAGACATACAGTAAATACGTCTGTGGTAGGTTAAAGATCAACATGAGGGAATACTAGAGGAGGAGGAGGAGGTGAAGATATAGCTATCTCACTCTTGTTTGTTGTCTTCTTGAATATGACCGCATTCTCCCCCGACGTGAAGAATTTGAAGTAAGTACAGTTGGACTCTGTGGGTTGAAAGAGAAATACGTCACTCTCTCACACACATAAAACACTGGACACACACACATACTGGACACACACTACACCAGACACACGTGCACTCACTCACTCACACACACACACACACACACACACACGCACACACACACACGCACACACACACACACACACACACGTACCTAGGGATGATTACTGGTGCTCTGCAATGTGCTTCCTATGCATCCATGCACTCTGGGGCATCATAACTATTTATATCCAGCATGAAGCTGTAGCTGGAATACTCACACACGCGCGCACGCACACACACACACACACACACAGACGCACGCACACACGCACGCACGCACACGCACGGACACGCACGCACGCGCGCGTTCTCATGGTGCCTCGAGACAGCACAAGTGACACGCATGCCGCATAAGGGTGCATGTAAAGACGGAGGGAGCAGAGGTAGGAAACAAGTAAGGAGTAAGGAGGGTGGGGGGGGAGTACAGGACTGCAGTAGGACGACAGGAGGAGGGGAGGGGAAGGGGGATATGTTGGGCGCCATAGCAACGAGGAGAGAAAAGCGGCAGCCGTGCGCGGAGGGTCAGAGGGAATGAGGAAGAGGAGGCAAGCGCAGGGGATGAAAGGCAGCCACAGATGGAGAGGAGATTGGAAGGGTTAATACTGCATTAGACGCGCACGCACGCATGTGCACACGCACGCGCACACGTCTCTCTGTCTCTGCCTCTTCCCGCGGTGCTTCCCGGTTCACCCCTCCTCTATATTTAGCCGGAAACCGTGAAGGAGTCAGGCTCTGCTTGACTTCACATAGAAAATGACTCTTAATCCCCTTCCACGTTGTGTGGTCAAAGACCACGTGCTCGCTCGGATGCAGGTGCAGTCACACTCACACGGACACACGGAGATGCTGCATGCGCCGACAAGCGCTAATAATCTACCGTCCATCATGGAGAGCAGGCTCTTGACACAGCAGCGCTACGTCTGTAGCCGCTGAGCCTTCACGTGGCTTCTACAGCCGTCAGGAGACAGACAGCTGGTCGTCGGATGACAAACAGGGAATCACTGAGAGGCCGGGTGCCAAGGCCGGTAGCCACAGCCATGTAAACAGGCATTTGGAACAGAGAGGTGCTACAGACGGCTAAACGAGTGTTTTCGTGCTAACTCGACTCGCACACAGTAGCCAGTGCGTGACAGGCAGTATGGGACCGACGGACCATATTTGAGCCACAAATGTATCGAGTTATTTAACAAAGGAGCGTCGGATGAGGCCTATACTGTACAACATCTACTTTATATTTGCTTTGTGTTCATGTTAACGAAAGAAGATTACACAGACATTTTCAATATACAATGAATTATGTTGCTCGTAAAAATTATTGAAATGCTATTATGGTATTTTGTTGATGTTTGTTGATAAGAACAAACACACTTCTCCCTTCATTATCATATAGGGTGCTCCCTCAGAAGCTCCGCCCTTCACATTGGACAAACAAGGCTGGGACTGTGTTGTGTGGTGCAGTCTGCACCACTTTGTTTGTGTGCCCCTTTACAGAACCAGGGCTGTGTAGAAACACTTGATTATTTTTGCATTATGTAACACAGAACGAATAGTTAGCAGATCGTAAGAAGAAATTCGCTGAATGTGCCCAAAGGTGTATTAGTTTACAATGGCTGACATCACCTTTAAGTATGGAGTGTATGGAGTTCATGTCTGTAAGTTCCAGCACCTGGAGAGGCGACTCAGGCAAAAATAGGTCAATGGTGTGGATAACGCACACCGAAGACCCTAATAACAATCAAGTGGAATATGTGGCTCACAAGTGCGTTTAGGAGTACACCTAACACGGACACTCATCAGCATCAATAATAACCCTGCAACGACGGGCCCTAATGCATCCGTGGATGGGCCCCTCTTTCACCAAAACACTGTGCCGTAGTAAATCCTCTGGTGTTTATATCCTCCAAAATATCATTACGCCTCCTCCGCTCTTGCACGCTGAGGGGATATGTGCTGCTATGCTAAGTGTGTCTGTCCTGATACTGGCTGTGTGCGAGCCTGCCACCATTTCATTTCACTTGTTTTGGGGCATCGTATTTCCTTCATGGCAGATTTTGCACGTACACTATCGGAATGGTGACCTAAATATACACGAGCCTCACATACACAAATATCATTCTCTGTAAGGTTCATGTAGATTGCTAAAGGTGCACCCCTCGATTGCATTATAGAGGCAAGCCCAAGAAGTTCACATTTATAGGCCAGGCTTGCTGCTGCGTTCGATACACAGCTGACCACTAGGGGGAGGGGAAGAGAGCAGTTTAAAACAAAAAGAAATGTTTTTTGCAACCACGAGGGAAATTCCACACACAAATTGCAGGGTGGCTCTTTAAAAGTCTATATTAAATGTCAGAAAAGGGTTAGCTCGGCGGTGACCATATTTGATATACTCTAACATCTACAGTACCTCTGTAGGGATGGGAGGCTGTTTACTCGTCGTACTTGATGATGTCATGAACTCAAACCAATAGAAAAATCACCTCATGGCACCCACTCTACTCCCCATAACTCCACTCCCATGCTAATTCACATTCACGCAGTGTTGGAGACAATGCAGCACAGATGCAGCCTTGGAGTAACCTTGCATGGCGGGGGAATTCACCGCAAAGCAGCAATACAGAACCGACAGCCGGGGAAACAAATGCAGACATTCCCTACCGAGGCCTTACCTGCTCACCACCTAGAACACGTAACAACGCCCGTACACACCCACACACACACATACATAGGACCTCACCTCCGGGCAGCTCGGCCGGGCCACAGCTCGTTCTCTCTGGGTCAATGTCAGCGACCCAGAGGGTGCGGATGCAGCCCTTCCACAGGCCATAGTGGGCTGTCTGGCACGTCTGGTTACTGCTGAAGGTCTTTGGTTGGGCCAGCTCCACCCAGAACTCCGTGCCCACTCCGAGCACCGTCAGGGTCACACCCACGATGGCCACGAAGAATGCCAGCTTGATCTTCCCTTCCTGGCTGTCGCTCATCTTGTGACGCCGATGACCCCGCCCACCTTTAGCACCAGACAGCCCCCCAAGCCCCCCACCTGGACCGGCTCCCGCCACACCAATACGTCCATCCTCATCTTGCTGCACAAAGAAGTTGGACCACATGGTAAGCTCGACCGGACTGTACCACACTCAACCGGGGAAGGGGGGTTGGCGGGGGACACTAAGTAGACGTTTAAGCAATTACGATGTTTATTTATTTATTTTTTCATATGATTTTTTTTTCTAAAAAGGGTTTAAGAGGCGGCGAAGTATATGGAAATGTGTCATGGAAAAAGAGGAACAATGACCCAGGTCGTAAGTCGCTATTCTGTATTGTGTGTGTTCTGTAAGAGGAACAGACGCAATAGCAAGGCAGGCAGACAGAGAGATGGATGGCGCTGTGCTGAAGTTGAGCGCAGATGAACAGAGGTACTGATAAACTGCAGGGAGGTGCGGGAGGAGGGAGGGGGGAGATGGAGTGAGAGACCGGGGGGAGCAGCGTCTGGGTTTCCTCCGGGCCTCTGAAAGAAAAAAGAACGAGAACATGAAAGAGAGATGAGCAGGCAAAGCCCCCTTTGCCACCATTACATTGGCAGATTTAGCTGAATCATGTCATGTGCCCTTGTCAAATGGCATATGTCCTGAGCCAACAACACATAAGCCATGTGACATTTCCCCAGAGGCAGATTCCAGTTCAGATGCTAAAACAACAGGTTTGAAAGTTTGTGTAGATTCATTATAGTTGGCTGGTCCTGACTATTGAGGTCAAGGTGAGAGAAGCCCCACCCCCCGCCCCTGTTGTAGGGACTGTATTTTATTTATTTGTGAAGCTGACATCCAAGTGTGGCCTGCTAAAGCATGCATCTCAGGCTTAGACAAAGATCCCATTTTGATCTGAGGGGATAATGGAATGCCACAGATACGTTGATTCCTGCATGACACGTTTGAGCATATGTGTTAGCATTATGTTATGTATCTATGTTCTCCAGCTCTCAGAAATCTTTCTGCTATTCCAAACTGAGAGCATGAGCAAGGCTTTAGATCAGCTCAGCGAGTGTGAGTGACAGCTCACAACGGCATGGCCACCCTGTATGGTGTGAAAGGTGATAATTGATGCCTGAACCCTGTAAGGATAGGCTCTAGTAATTAACGTTATGGTGAAGGTGAACACCTCGCATAATGGAGGAAGCAGGCTCTGACAGAAAGCCATGATGGGATGGCAGATCGTGCGCGCGCACACACACACACGCGCGCACACACACACACACACTGTTTGTGGCTAACAGCGCAGGCTCATTGGACTTCAGGTTTTACATCAGATCACAACGCAACTACCCATTGACCATAGGAATGTATTGTAAGGAATGTATTGTACGAAATGCGATATTGAACTTTGGAATTGATCAAAAAGCCAGTTATGCGTGATAAAACTGTATGCTATCGTCTGACTGGAGGACATTAATAAAATCAACGTATCGCAGGCTGAGGACAGTGGTGATTACACAACATACATGGCCGACCCTAACGAAAAAACAACATCTACAGCGTGATGATTCAATAATGCGACTGAGTAGGCTGTATTAGGATTTCTGCTGCTGACAGCCAAATTAGTGGTCAGAGAATTACACATCTCGATCACATTACACCCATATTACATTTAACCACTGTGGGCTGAGCCAATTGCTAATGACACTCGTTTTCTGTTGAATTAGGAGATATGTGCATTCGGCAACGTGATGTTGTGCAGATCTATAAGTGACAATGGCAATGAAACTATAGGCCTACACAATAAACGCATAGTGCTAATATTTGAAGCCGCACAAAGGATATAGCTATAGGTAGCCTACGCGTGTAGCCTACAAGAATATCGGCTGGTGATCATTCTGAATTCACCAAACAGTAGCGACCACTGCACTGCCGCTTGCGAAACGCGCGCACAGAAGCACTTAGCTAATGCAAAAAATATATAAAAACAAGAAAAAAATAATAATAAGGCTGACCTGTTCGTTGTATGCTGTTCGGTTCGGAGGGAAACGCGCTTTAAACCCAACGGAGGGGGTGGGTGGTAGTGGGAGAATAGGCGAGAGTAGGGGGGCGGGAGGGAGGTACTTAACGTTATAGAAAGAGAGGGAGCTGCTGCTCGCTCAGTTGGTGCCGATTATTAAATGTTTATGTTCTGGCAGCGGCCCCTCGCTGCATCTCTGCAAACTCTGCATAGTGTAAATGCAGAATACCACTGCAAAATATAATAGTTGTATTCAGTAGCTGCAGAGCAGCGATGGCCTTCTATAACCGGCCCTGTCAGCATGAATATAACCTGTGTGCTGACCGTCCTGTTGTGCATGGGTGGCTGTGTGCGTGTGTGTGTGTGTGCGTGTGTGTGTGTGTGTGTGTGTGTGTGTGTGCGCGCGCGTGTGTCTATTTTAAACAGCCACCTGTTAATGACATTAAATGAGACCGAAGGAGGAGCTTGTGTTTATATCTGAGGCACCGCAGCATTTTACAGCAACACATAATACACTGTTGATATGAGAGTGAGAATGGCAGGGAGAGAATTAGTTGCATTCGGAGGGAGGGAAATAGAAAAGAGAAATACAGTTAAGTGGACGACAGCCATAGGGTACATTTGAAGGTATAATCACTAGGGCCTTACTGACATAATTATCGGAAACAGTATAGCTCCACATTTGTAGTGAAAGATGGTACAACCCTGTTCATTTTCCAGGAGAAAAGTCCAGGATTTGACGTCGAATGTCCGAAAATGTTTTCCACCTTTCCACGGGCAACGCGCCGCTGCCGCCTGGTCTTTCGGATATTTCCCCGTTGCCCAGCCCAGCGCTGGCTCGGCTGCCCCACTGACACTTGTTATAGCCTACACGTGGCACAGAGACTAGCCAGCCAACCCATGGGAACCAGCCCAACTGAGGGAAAGAGAGGAGGAGAGGGGGACCGGAGCAGAATTTAGGGAAAATGTGCGCGAGGGATTGAGACACAGGTCGAGGGTGAAAAATAGGGAGAAAGACAAAACCAAATGCACATGTTGGTTGGCTGGTTGGTAGCTGTCGTGCTCTGACCAGGATCCATCTGACCCACTCCCACCAGCCATTTCGTTTCTTGCAGATTAGCATCCAGAGCACCAGATACAGAGTATAGACTACTAGACTACCGTATCGATCGGACCGCAGTTCGATCCCTTGGCAGAACTGGGTAAAGAATTAGCAACATTGTGTGGACAAGCGAATGGTTTCATGTGTGGCTTCAACATGAAAATAACTGATGATCCATTTAAAAATAAATGTATAGGCCTAGAAGCTATGTCGCGATAGCTCATACTGTCACTGTCTGGCCAACAGAGGCGCTATATAGCGTGCGTGCTGATTTGAACAACTTCACATTGTTCAAATTCGCCCTGTCAGCAGCACCAGTAGCTTACTCTGATTTATGGAGAACATCGCCAGCACATTCACATGCTCGCACATTTGTGCGCGGTCTTAAGATGGCTGCATGCATCATTCCGTAAACACCTCCCAAATGCCTAGCTACATAATTCTTTTTTTCTTAAATTTTGTTTGCATTAAACACTACACGAAATGTTTTGAAAGACCACTTCATGGATAACCTTGCCTATGAATCGTATTCATCAATGCCATCACAAACATCATGTCCAGGGCAGGCCCGTGGGAACGAACAGATTTAGCGATGCATAAACGCTTTATAAATGCTTTATTCTCCCACTGCTGCAGTGTTCGATCCTTTTGAATGAAGATGGGGATGCGCTGTCTAGAATGAAAACAGCCATCAGTCTAGCTCTCTAATAACCACTAGGGGGTGTTGAAGCACGTTTATATTACACTGCAGCAGCAGCCGGGTTTAAATAAATGTGTATAC